>JAJKFI010014819.1:0-13738 GCA_029204185.1 Lerista edwardsae
TGACTCTGCACCCATCCCGGAGCAGGCGCAGAGCCGAGGAGACCCATTGGCACTGCAGCAACGTTACTCAGGGGAAGGGAGGGAATGCTCACTTCTGCAAAGGGCAAATGTTTCACTTTTACATTGTGAAACATTTGCTATCATTATAAATGATATAATAAGCAGCGGTATACCATGTGGAGTACAATCCTAACCCCAGGCTGGAATAGGCAGGCCGACACACCTGGGTTGGGACTGGCTGTGAGGCAACCCAGGGAAAAGGGCCTGAATGGGGTTACTCTGCCACCCAGGCCAGGCATGGCAGATAGTATCCACCCTACGTGCCGGATCCTGTCTCCACCCCCTCCCCAGGCCAGCCCATCTGTAGGCCCACCCAGCCCCCCACCTTCCCCCACCCCATTCTGCCCTTCCTCCTGCCCTGTTCCACCTCCCACTGCTCTTTCCAAGCCCCTGTGCCAACTGTGCAAGGCCAGCCTTACCTTGGCAGTGCAGGTGTAGGTCCAGGTGCAGGGAGGCCAGCGCGTACCTATCCTTGCGCCAGCCTCCCAAATGGCACAAACGCATTTTATGATGTGTTTACAATACCCAGAAGATGGCATAAGTTTCTTGTGCCGGACTAAAGCACCCTCTGCATTGCACTCTAAGGAACCTGTTGGTCTCCTGACTTCTTGCTTCAGAAGATCTGAGTTTCCAGTTTCTTAGAGGCAACTTCTTTCGGCCCGCAGCACCATGACGTTGGACTGAGGATGCCTGACAACTGGACAAACATTCCTGAAATGCAATGAAGCAAAACTGAAAAGAATAGCAACCGTCTTTCCATCTGGATTGTTATCGTCGTAGGTGGTTACAGTCTCTTTCCACTTCCAAATTTCGATTTTAAAACCTCAACATGACAAAACGGAATGGTCATTCTTCTGTGGTAGAACACAAAATCAACAATTAGCAGGCTAAGGAAACCATGCCTTTGTGCAAAGCTTAGTGAGGGAAAAGCGCCAATTGATTCCACCAGAATATAACCACATAGGAAGCAAGATTAAGGACTTGGGGTATATTTTACTCAAACTTCCTTGCATAGCTTCTCATTTCCAGATTCAGTTGGATGTGAGCCTATAGGGGAGGTATTTTTTTTTTGTCTGTTTGTATTTAGATTTCTTTCTAGTGACCCAGAATAGATGATGGAACTGAACTGAACAAACTCACTGTTTCCAATTAGAGAAATACTCCTGTTCATTGTTGCACCACGAATGTTCTTATTTAGTTGACAACCTACATGTTCATTCATTGTGCAGATGTACTAATGGAAGTTGGAAAAAGCAGCAATGTGCAGGTGTTGCCGCTGTCCAGAATGCCCCCAACAGCAAGTAGGAGGGGCTGTTTAGGCGCTTACACAGGGCGTTGCAGTGTCTGCAGTACTTCTTGCCACCCTTCTGGCTATGCTGGTGGCTTGCTCTGTGCTGCTTTGGCCTCTGCCTTCTCTTGTTCTTGTCTGGGCCCTGCTGATACCCCCTGACAGTTTGTGCCCCTCTATCTCCTAACCCCATGACAATCAGAGAAGCTGGGACATTGTATCTACTTAGGGCGCAATCCTAACCTGGAGTTAAGCCGGCACAAGTTAGGCCAACAAAGTTTGCCTGGCACAAGGGACACTGTAAAGAGCGTTTGGACCACTCTTGGGCAGTGCAATCCAAGCGTGCCCATCGCGCTAACGCTATGTCATAGCGTCGGTGCGATGTTGATAGCACCAACGTGGGGGCACCAAGTGGCACCCCTGTGTTGGCGCTTCAGCAATGGGACTGGTGCTACGGGCAGCGCCAGTCCTGTTCTGCCCACACAGTGCCTCCTTCACGTTGGCCAAAGCCTGCTGGCTCAAGGGAGGTGCCAAGGGAGGCACTATTGAACTGGGTGGGAGGGGAAATGTTTCTGGATGGGCAGTGGGCAGGTGGGCGGGTGAGCCGGCCGATCTGGGAGGCGGGCCCAGGATTAGGCCGTAAAGCCAAATCCTAGGCCCGTTCGTGAGTCTGCGTGGCCCCGATCCAGGTCACGCGGTCTCCTCAGATCTGCGCCTGCTGTTTAGCAGGTGCAGATCCAAGGAGCACATAGGGGAGGCTCCAGCCTGTCCTATACTGCGCTAGGATATGGCACAGGCTGGCCAGCCCCGCCATTCTGATGCAGTATAGGATTGCGCCCTGAGTCAGGGAGGATGGCACTGGGATCCACACAGTCAGGGATGTGTGCTGGCCTGTCTGACTCAGAGTGAGGTCAAAACATACTCTACCGTGTCCGTTTTGCCAGCCAAACTTTACTGGCCTTGTGCCGGCCTAACTCCATTAGGATTGTGCTCTCAGATACTGTACAGAATAGGATGGTCTAGGATCCTTGGCTCTTCAGATCCTGTCATTAGAAGTACCACTATGGCTGCTACTCTTAATAAAAATGTAGGTACATGAAATACATTGTAGGCTAGCTAACTATTGCTACTGTTACTTTGGAATTGACTGTACTGCAAGCAAAGAAGAAGAAATTACTAAAATTCCATATAAGGCTTTCCACCCTATTCTGTTTGGGGGGAAAACAAAATCCCAGGTCAGTAAATTGGGTCATCAATCAATCAATCAATCAACAGGTACTTATATACCGCTTTTCAACAAGAAGTTCACAAAGCGGTTTACAGGCAATAGTAATAATAAAGTTAAATGGCTCCCTGTCCCAAAAGGGCTCACAATCTAAAAAAAGGCAGACCGCCAGCAACAGCCACTAGAAAGACTGCGCAGGGGTGAAGAGGGACAGTTACTCTCCCCCTGCTAAATATAAGAGGAACACCACTGGAAAAAGTGCCTCTTGTCCAGTTAGCAGGGGACTGCTAACAGTTGCCATTCAATCAGTTGCCATTTTTTATAAAGATAGCACTTTATAACTTGCTGTTTGGAGCACTAAAAGAAATCTGGCCATGTCTTCACATTTCACACCTTCTTAATTACCCACCTGCATTCTTTTTATTATGAGGGTTTGAATAGGATCACTTGTAAAATAAAAGCCGGGAGGAAATTGCTGGGCTTTTAAAAAACTGCCTCATCAGTGTGAAATAGAATCATTTAATATCTGAGCCCTTCGGTCCCATAATTTTCCTTTGTTCAGCCCATGCCATGCTGAATCCTACCATCAGAACATAAACACAGGCTGACTACTCTGAGCAATCTGGAATTCTAACCACAATCTCACACCGTTCCCCAGGATATCAAATTAAACCAGAGCTTGCAAAAACCTAGATGTTGTGCTTATCTTTGTTACAGGCACCTAGACTGTCAGAGAAGGTGTTGAGATCCTCCAAGGCACTGTGATATTCAGCAAGCCGTTATTGGTTTTCAGTAAAACTCAAAACCACTTGATTGTGGAATGACTTGGAATTGAAAGTAGCAGAACCTTGAGGGCATCGACGCTGGCCTCCTAAAACCAGCCAAGAAAGTTTAACTTCTCCTGAAAGCTCTCGATTATGAGGGCAATTAAATACTAAAACTATTACAGGCATTTCCTGAGTTTTGAAGCCGATTAGATATCTTTCCAAAGGTATGCCACACAATCTAACATGGGTAAGCTTCCCTAGAGTGCATTTTCTGTTCCAATGCCAAAAATTGCATTCATATATATATATTCATGTAAAAGGTTCACTACCTATTTAATTTCCCCATTTAATTGTTTATAATAGCCACTCAGTGCGCAGATCCTGTGATATGGACAGAAATGAAGGTACCCTTGAGAAACAATTATGTGTGATCTGAAACACGGGAAAAGACAGGACAGCCTTAACTAAATGGTTCCCCCTCCCAGTTTATACAAGTCTGGATGTGGAAATTAATGAGTTTCCACCCTTTCCCAGTCTTGCCTGCACAAGCAGTGTAGCTTGTGAACTTCTAGATGCACTTCAGCTGAAATCTGTGAGCTCCCTGTTCCCACATTATGCAAGAAGAGCTGTCTTATGAGCAAACAAGGGTCACATTTAGATCTGTCTTCAGTCCTTGTCCCATTGTCCCAAGCTTCCATTTCCGGCAACTTGCTGGCACATCCCCAAGTAAGGAAGACAACATTATAACAGAGCAATGTTCTAAAAATATGAACACCAGAGAGTCCACATGAATCACATGGCATGATCATTGGTGTCCAGGTGCTCTGGCACTCCCGAAGGTCAAAATAGATTTGACATGAGCAATCCATAACCAAGTAACTGCATGCTTTCCTGCTCAGGGGAAATCATGACTTCAAGAGCAATTTGAATCAAAAATGGCAGGGTTTAACTCCTTTTCCATTGCGCCATGACCCCAGTTTGATTTATGTGCCCCCACCCTCCATGGCTGCATTTAATATAAATGCAGGAGATCTGGGTCACAGATCTCCGACATCTCTAGCTGCACCTTCATACCACTTAGTTGTTTCATGTTAAATCCGTCTCTCTCACAATGCAGACAGATTACCTGCATGGCCACCGGAAAGTATGAATCACCTGCACATTATCCACATTTTCAATCTGCTGTATCACAGACCACATGGTACAAAGAGAACAAATTGAGCTTTTTACTCTTTCTCCGGGGCCAAGTGGGGCTGATCAGCAAGTTGGCTCAGCAGGAGGAGGTGGGAACTGTAAGCAGGAGCACAAAGAGCAGAATATGTAGGAGCAGGTTGCTTACAGAGTCCTTAGGCAGGAGAACATATGGTCTGAAGAGGGGTCCAGGTCTCATCCTGAATTACAGCACAGTCCTGTGCCTGTCTACTCGTGTTAAGTCTCACTGAGTTAAGTGGGACCTACTCCCAGGTCATAATGAATAGGATTGCAGCCTTAGGGTGCAGTCCTAACCAACATTGCAGCACTGGCATAGCTATGCCAATAGGGCAAGTGCTGCATTTTGTAGTTGGGGAGGCAGTCACGGAGGCCTCCTCAAGGTAAGGGAATGAACCTTGGAGCCGCATTGCACTTACCCCCATCCTGGAACATTGGTTAGGATTGAGCCCTCAGTAGCGAAATTTACATGCAACTGTTATTGTGGGATTTGCAGGTTACAGTCAAACCTTGGATAATACAACTTTCTCTAGCACTGATTTGATACAGTGCCTTATCCTGGCATGATTGATAGCTGTTCTGCTCAATGGGAGCCAATCAGTGCCTGTTTCTTGCCGATTAGATCAACCTGCAGGAAACACATCCCCTCAAATCTCCCCTCAAATCTCCAAGGTATTGCTATACAGCCAAGCAGCTAAAAGGTGCCCAGAGGGTCTTCATTTTCCTCTAAGAATCACTGCAGGTGTAGGGCTGCCCCTAGGCTCTAAAGATGGCACAGCTCTCCCTGCTCATTCAGAAAAAAACCAAAACATTCAGCTGCCAAATAAACATTTCCAGGGCAGAAGGTAGATGATGCAGCTACCTTGCTGAAGCTAAGATAAGCAGATCTGGGTCTCTGGGTGGGATAGGATAGAAGACCACCTGGGAAGCAAATACATAATGAAATGTCAACCCAATTTGAAAATTCTACCTGCTCAGCCCTGGAATAGGAGCTTACGCAGGTTCTCCGGCCAGCAGCTTACAGTGCCTTACAATGAATGATTGCATTGTTGTAAATCCAGGATATAATGCATGGCCATGGCGTTGTTTTGCCCATTAGGGAGGCTGACTATCTGTCAAGCCATCAAAACCTAGAAACAAAAGCCCAAACTCGGACCAACTGACCACCGGGCCAGACTGCTTACCTGCTTGCCAAAGCACCCAAACAATTTCCAATTCAAATATCCAGAGGCAGCTTTGACCTTGGGAAACCTTCTATTCTCTCCTGAGTGTTTCATCTCAGGGAGATGAAAAACTCTAGGAACAAACACTTTTCGCTACCATCAGACAAAGGCAGCATCTTTCGCTTTCAGCTTCTCCCTGGGTCACCATAGCTATCCAGTTCAACTCTCTCCTTTGTGAAATTATAATGACGGAGACAGATGAGAAGCAAATACAATTAAGGTTGATTTTTTTTTTCCCAAGGAGTCCAGGGAGATCTGGTTTGCCTTGTTATTCTCTTTTGAAACTCTGCCTTATCCGTCCTCATCTCCCCATTAAGACAGTAGTCCACATGGGGTGGGCTTGCAGGGCTTAACCACACAGTGGGGGAATCTGGCATAACCCTATTTGAGTTCCATTTATTTTCACAAGTGACAGGCCTCCAGCTGCAACATTCGAACATGTGTAATTGTAATGGAGGAATCAGCTGTCAATCACTGTCAGCCCCTGAGCGCCAGGCACTCTCTGCATGTGTGTTTGTGTGTGCGATGGCTGGGAGACAGAAGATTGGATGTGACTCCTGCAAAACACTCGCCAAAAGAAGTATTTTCACCTTAAAGACATCATCAGAGGGGAGATTACATCAGGTATCTGGCTGTATTTGATCATTCTGCTCCAGAGGCATCTTGCCTTGTGGATTTATCTTTTTGATGGGATGTGTTTTCCTTGCTGGCAGACTCTGACTGCTCACAAGTCAAAGGACAGGATAAAGGAATCTTAAATAGAAGGAAATGCTGAGAAGGCTAAGAAGAGGTTTGCCTTATCTTTTGGGTTCTTATCTCTTATCCTTGAGGCTATGTGATCTAAAGCACAGTGTGTGTTAATTCAGTGTCCCTCCAGCATCACTACCATCCATTCATTAGTTATTGCTAGGATATTATTCATATAAGGATAGGGCAAAGGTAGGGAATTGAAACCTTTAAAAGAGTTTATATCTAAGTGTCACTGCCATGATAGGCCCAGTGGAGTTAATAGTTTCTGTGACCATCCTATTTTGGTAAAGAATGCAAAATTGATTACTATTGGACAACCATTTGATGGGTGTGGGAGAGAGTTGTGCCTAAGATTATGCAATAACTACACTACAGTAAGGGAATATGGTGGCGCTGCGGGTTAAACTGCTGCTGTTGAGCTTGCGGGCCAGAAAGTTGGCAGTTCAAGACCGCGCGACTGAGTGAGCTCCGGTTGCTTGTCCCAGCTCCTGCCAACCTAGCAGTTTGAAAGCATGTAAAAATGCAAGTAGATACATAGGGACCACTTTGGTGGGAAGGTAACGGCGTTCCATGCGCTGTGGTGTATAGTCATGCTGGCCACATGACCACGGAAGCTTGTCCTCGGACAAACGCCGGCTTTACAGGCTTAGAAACAGAGATGAGCACCGCCCCCTACAGTCGGTCAGGACTAGACCATTTGGTCGCAGGGAAACCTTTACCTTTTTTTACACCACAGTAGGAATCCAAATTTCACTGTGGCACTATGTGTGCTTATTCTAGTGGATCCTTGCCATTATCTCTGCCCTATGCCTCGGTTAGGCAAGCATGCATGTATTCAGAGGGATCTGGAAGGCACAATGGGGGCCCCAGCACAAGACTTGGCCCGGGGGGGGGGCACTACCTTGTGCCAACCCTGAATCTGGTGCCTTCTGAATGCAAAGCATTCAGAGCTTTACCTCCGAGGTAAGAACCCTTCCAAAGCAGAAAGCACACACTGCGAGAAGCAGAGAACACACGCGCTACAGAATGGTATTGAGAAGACGGGAAGGTTGAGATGACTCACACAAACTCCAAGACTCACACACTGCAGGAGATGATACACGATCCCTCTACCCTGCCAAGGACAACAAACTAAACAAAATTCAATACAAATGTGTCTAGGGAAACCTCTAGTGCTGAGTCCAAAGTTATCTAATGAGAAAATTTGGAAGGGTTGGGGGAGGTGGTGAAATGAGGGCCAGACCCCCCCCCAGTTTGCCTTGTTTTGCTGCAACCTCTTTCATAGCAGCAAACAGCCGGCTTTTCCAAGGAATTGTAGCTGGCAAACACGTTTTTTTCCTGCCCCAGAATTCTTAGCCTTATTATGTAGTGCAAACCTGGTAGCTGCCAGGGGGGTGCTCTGCAATTTGGCCCCACCTCTGAAATTCTCTGATAGGCCCACAAATGGGACAATGAAATGGGGGATATTTTGGCTTTAGACCAGTGATTTCCAAACTGCCAGTTGGGACCCACCAGTGGGTCATGAGCCAATGTCAGATGGGTCGCAACACACCTGGAGAAGTGTCAGCGGTGGCCCCGCGCTGTGGCTCCCCGGCCCACTGAGCGCACTTACCCCGAGGCCTGGGCGGGCAGCGGCAGCTGTAAGGGGCCGCTGCCAGGCTAGAGCTGAGCCCCACTCCAGCCAGGAACCGGCCGCCTCCGCAACACTGGGCCTCGTTCCCGGCCTGCCCGAAATCCCGCTCGAAATCTCGCAGGAAGAGGAGGGGCCTCAGCTACTCCGGCCAGAGCTCATAAGGAGCTCACCGCAGCACCCCCCAGACAGGGGCTGCCTAGAAGTATAATATGGGAATATGGGATGCTGGAAAGGGGGAGAACAGTGTGGCAGTTTTGCTTGTGTCGAGGTCGTAAATAGGCTTTTTGCTTTCTGATTCACTTTGGAAAAGTGGGTCCCAGTGCTAAAAGTTTTGAGAATCACTGCTTTAGACTATATTCTGAACCCAGATACTTCAGTCTACAGAATGCCTTGGGCTCCTGCAAATGTGCCACCACCGGCACAAAACTGCATTGGCCAGAGATAGAGCCTGTAGCCTCCCCGTACCCATGCGTTTCATTATGCGCTCTTGGACACTTGAAAGTGACTCTTGAGTGGGAGAAAAAGACACCAGCCCAAAAACCCCAGACCCCAGCTGCCGTTCACCAACAGCTTGCAGGAGGGTGAAAGTTGCCACAAGTGGATCAACTCTGCATGGCGATCATTTCATGTACTCTGAGCGTGGTAAAAGCCAGGCAGCAAAATTTGGCAAGAAGCCCTAAAAACACATTGTGACTCATGTTCATATATATGAAACAAACTGCCATAGATTATGATTGTTGATGTATGTAGAATGAACAAGTCCCCACGAGTCAAAAGAAATGGAACAGTATGAATCATAAGGGAAGTAGGATAGATAGGAATGCAGGTGGTACTTTCAAAGTCATCCAGTGAGAGTCATTTCATAGAAGCCATGCTATGGGCCTAGAAGTACGTGGTGGTGATCCTGGTTACAAGTGGGTGATTGGTGAATCAGTTATTCTATGCTTCACCACACTAAAGTAGCCACTCAGAGCACAATCCTAAACTGGAGTTAGGCTGGAACCATTAGGCTAGCAAAGTTTGGTTGGCACCAGGGCCACTGTAAAGCGCATGTGGACCACTCAAGGAGTCAGAAAGGATGGTGCACGTCTGTGTGGTGGCCTCTCTGACTCCAAGAGTGGTCCGAACATATTTTATGGTGGCCCTTGTACCAACCAAATTTTGCTGGCCTAACTATGCTGGCCTAACTCCAGGTTAGGATTGTGCCCTCAGACTGTAACAGAACTTGAGTGGAAGGGTCCTAAAATCTTTAAAGGGAGTAGCTCTTCCCCCTTAACAATCCTATGCAGCAAGTGGAACACTTAGGTCTCTGCTTCTGGTAATACAGATGCATTAGGCATTGCCATTCCAGGCAACAGCTGGGTATCTCTTAAACCTATAACCCATACATGTATAACCCATCCATCTGAGTTAAGAGACAGTGAAAATAGGCACATAGGTTATGTGCAGGGGCTGGTGGAGAGCAATTAGAAAAAGGGATCTTCCCTACTAGGCTTTCACACACACACCCAAGTACTGACTGCAGAATGTAGTCCATACTTTGTATAATTAAATGTGTAGTCAGTATTTTGTATAACGTGTTATATACTCCCATTAACGAGTGCCTGACATGAGTAGCACATTGGCTATCTTGAGTGATAATTTTCCATCGCATGTGCATGTCATAGCATGAGCTCTTCAAATGCATTAAAAAAAAATTCAGAAGCAAAAGTATTGATAGATTGCTAATGGCCATGACCAAGTTCAGCAGTTTTGCAATGTGTCCACCATACAAGATGGAGAGGTGCCTTTCCCGGATGGGACATTGTGACCGGTTTGATGATGAGCTTGCTCTGAACCACAGGTTGCTTGTTTGTGAACCGCCGATTCCATCTGAGCATCCAGACAGCAAAGCACTGCAGGTGGAGACTCGAAAGATGAAGGGGCAGTGTTCCAAAGTCGCCTATAGGGCAAGAAAGATGTTCAGAAAAACAATTCCAGATGGTTCATGGAAGAGCAATGGGCCAATTCTGAAAAGGAAAGACAAAACAAACAAGTTGATGTTTGTGGTTGAAATATTATCTTCTTTCAAAACTTTCCTGGTTTCCCTGTAGTGCCCTGACATCCTCACTGTAGTTCGTGTAGAGTTTTAAGTACACAGTGCTAATGTTGGGCTGGGTTGTTTGGGTTTCGTAACTGATCAGTGGATTTGAAACCAATGATTTTGGTTAAGTGCAAACACAATCGGTTCACTGTTAGATTACACCATAGGTGTGAACAATGCCTAAGTTGCTCACCATGGCTTTACAAAGCAACTAGGTTAGGAGGGAACAAAATGAGAAGCTGTGCATCTTATGGCAGAGTTTCGTGCAGGGAGTGATGCGTACGGTCATGTCTCAAAGTCAGTGTGCAGAAGTGAGGGAACCTGACCCAAACTTTGGTGCTTGATAAAGGCAATGTTCTGGTGCATGATGCATCAGCAAAGGCAGGTGCTATGCTAGCAATGCTGAAGGCAGAGACAGGTGAATGGGAAAGGATGCCATTTGGTTCCTAGCAATCCTAACCTACCACTACCTAATCTACCAAGTTAAAGGTTTCGTTTCAAGAAAAAAGAGATGTTGGGATTCAAGTCTACCTGGAAACACCAATGGCTGCAGAAATGCAAACTGATGCTTGGTAACTGTACAGTAAAAATTGTGCCATTTGGCAGACAGATGAGGCAGAAATAGCTCCTACCCACTTGCTATTAAGAGAGCGCTGGCATAGCATAGTGGCTAAGAGGCTGAGCTGTGAATTTGGACTTCTCTGGTTCAAATCTTGCCTCTTACTTGGTGGCTTTAGGAAAACCCCTTCTTCTCAGCCTCAGCAGCAATGGGAAGACTATAATACTTAGGCTGCAATCCTATCTACACTTACCTGGGAGTAAGCCCCATTGACTATAATGGGCCTTACTTCTGAGTAGACATGCATCGGCTTGGGCTGCTAGTCACCTAGCAAGGTTATTGGTTGCTGTCAGGACAGCATCATGAACAATGCAGATGAAAGATGTTGCACACTTGGAAAGAACTGCTTAAATGCTAAGTAATGTTAATAAATATTCCCCAAGTTGGGCCCAGACATTCAAACCAGATGGTGTGACTGAGCCCGGGCACCAATTAAATCTTGATCAGTTGTCCTATACTAGTAGTCCACCCGAAGCGGCCCTGTTTAAACAGGCTAGAAGATGCCTAGTTGCCGTAAGTCTTGGGGGCTGTTAACAGCAAATGGGTACAAGCTTATGGTGCTGCCCATCGAATGGCTTCGTTTTAGCTGCAGACATACCCAACTTTGGCATGCACTTCTGCAACTATAGCAGACACTCATGAACAGGCTGTTGGCTGTAAGGTTTATATGTAGGAATGTGGGTACATTTACATTTTCCAATTAGCAATGCATAGTTGTACTGCTTACTCCTACTCCAATCAGTTTGAAATGAGCCAGAATAGCAACTCCAGGCGAGAGAAAATGGGGGCAGCAGGGATGGGGCAGTTTGTTTTCTTTCTGCTACTTTATCTCATTTTGCTTCAATGAGAGCAGTCAAAAATGTTGAGAATAAGTGAAACCAACTGTTGGGCACAAGGCCAAGCAGTTCACACAGAACCCCAAAGTAGTTTATAACTTTCTTTCAAGTTCTACAAATAAAAGGTGCTGGCATAAAAAGAATCACATTTTTCTTTGTAAAAATCATGCACTGGACTCCCTGGCAGGAATGAAAGTTTTGCAGTCTATGATTTCCCAGAGAGACAATCTGTAGGCTTCGTTAGAAGAGGAATCAAACTGAGGTCCACCAGCAGCCATTAAAAAGTCCCGGGTTCATTTTTGCAAAGGAAGATGGTTAATCTGCCTACAGAAAGTTCCAACTCTTTCACCATCATTTCCACTGTGTTTTTTATGGCATTTGGTATTACCATTGGCTCAAGAAGTAGAAGCTTTCATCCAGCCCAATTCTATAGCAAGACCCCCAATATTTTAGATGGTGAGCCCTTTGGGGATAGGGAGTCATTCCCTTTATTTGATTTTCTCCGTAAAATACTCTTTGTGAATTTTTGGTTGAAAAGTGGTATAACAAAAGTGGTATAACAACAACAACAACAACAATAACAGGAATACATTATGCAAAATACTCTAAACATATTGACTAAAATCCCTTGGTTAAGATTTGGCCCACCCTGTGGGATTTTAATCTTTTTTATTGAAACAGCAGAGTCCTCTGTCATAGCACACACTGCTTCTCAATGACTCCTTGGTTTGAAAAGTAATTGACCATGGAACATAATGCTTGAGTACCATAGGACCAGAGGCCTCTTAGGCATAATGAACTAGTTGACTGTTTTTTGGTCCAAATCCATAGGGTTCTGCATTCACATCTAGAAACCTGTCTTAAAGGCACTTGATGTAACCCCTTCCCAGATGACTGATATTCGGGTGCACTCAACATGCACAGATCATGCAGACAGCACCTATGCATCTATAACTCAGTTTCCCCCAATGCCGGTTCCCCATTTGTGATGGCGGTCACTGCTATAAAGTAGTCAGCGCCTATCACAAAAGATGCTCCAAGAGTGCAAGATTTAGCACTGACCTGTGCTGCCGGATTGTGCCTGGAAATAGGATTAGCAGGATATTGGCAGAAGGGGGTTAGCATATTGGCAGTGCCCCCTCCGTGACCTCTCCCTTCCTGTTTTGCCTCCTCCCTGCCACCCACCCACCACCTCTCCCATCACCTTATCTGCTCCAGGAGAGTGGGGACACATCTGATGAAGGGGGCAGAAAAGCTCAGCCTGCTTATGTCCTGTTGTTTCCATAGAAATTGAAATGTTCTTAACTACTGCAGGAGGTCTAGTTGAGAGGGTAAAAGCCGCCATTATGCCTGAAGATAAGATCCGAAGGTCGCCAGTTTGAGAACACCAGAAGTTTCCATGCGCGACAGACCTTGAGAATGCGACTGATAAGATCTGAGCTGAGCTGTCTCCAGCTGCCTGTGAGAGAGGACTTATGCTGGGCCAGCTGTTTCTTTGGTGAGAGCGAAGAAGCTGTTTATCAGCCGGCGGGAAGGCAATCGTGCAGCCAGAAAGAAAGACTGGACTATGAAAGTTTCATTGAATGTAGTAGTTCTTGAAAGATTTGTGATTTGTAAAACCCCTCGGGGTTAGAAAAAGCCTGCCTATGTAAACCGCCTTGAATTAAAGTCAAAGGAGCAAACTAATGACCAAGAAAGGCGGTATATAAATATCGGTGGTATTATTATTACTACTACTACTACTACTACTACTACTACTACTACTGAAAATTATGCAATGACATTTGTGTTTATTTGTTATTGGCCACATTCACTCAGCTAAGGACAAGCGGAGGTGTAGGATGTGCCCTCTTTCTTGCACATATAAGCTATCCTGTGATATTATTTGCATTCTGCTCCCTCACCAAACATATCAGTTCTCTGGCCATGTACGTGTTGGAAGTGGCCTCTTGTGTTACAGAACTATATGTGGTTAGAGACTTTGAAAAGGGGTTGTGTTTTTTTTTCAGTAACAGCAAAAGTGCATTTGAGCCTCTGCTTCCTTT
>JAJKFI010014833.1:0-27603 GCA_029204185.1 Lerista edwardsae
TACATACATACATACATACATACATACATACATACATACATACATACAATACATTACATACATACATACATACATACATACATACATACATACATACATACATACATACATACATACATACATACATACATAAAAAAATCTTCAAAAGATAAAGAAAATGACTGAGCCTCCAATGCAGAGGTCCTCAACCTTTTAGCTCTTGGACCCACTTTTTAAAATGACTGTCTGTCTGGGAGCCAGAAGTGCCATTATTGTGATGCCAAAGCTTGCTGCTTTCCTGAGAATGCAGCAATAAGTTGCAAGTGTTGCCATATTTGTCACCCATATTCTAATAGCAAAGTGAATCAGAAAGAGAAAAGCCTATTGATAACCTTGACACATGCAAAACAACCTCACAGCCTTCTCCCTTTCCAGAGTCCCATCTTCCCATATTTTAAAGCTGGCTGCCCTAGGTGCTACGTGACCCACCTGAAATAGGGTCATGACGCACAGTTTGAGAAACACTGCTCCAATTTATTAAAGCAGTGGTTGCCAAATTAGCAACTAAAAACATGATCCCTGTCTGGACCAGGGCTTACCCGTTTCACACAGATTGCACCAGACGACGACCTGAACTCTACAGAGTGACATTCTGGGTGGCCGTGTCTGTAGCTCACTGCTCCAGCAGGCTTTGCAGCAGGATTTCTGGGCAGACACGACCACTCAGAGGGTCACTGCAGTGTTTGGGTGGTCATCTTTTGAGCAGCCCAGTGTTCTGAGCAGTGTTGCTTAGAGTGGGGCCGCAGTCAGCATTGTTTGGCAAACACTGTATCAATTAAGTACACATGCTGTAGCTTTTCATGTGTCTTCTCTGTGTAACCAGCTATGGCAGCGAGACTAGATGATGAAAGAAATCAGCCTGGCCCCAAAAGAGACAAGCTGTAGCAGTGTTATTCAAATTGTGGGTTGGGTCCCACTTGGTGAGTCACAACCTGATGTCAGGTGGGTCACGGAAAGCTGGGAGCAGCAATCTTGAAAGCTGCAGCCCTTATTCTTGCTATCTTCATGTTGTGAGTGTTGACAGTTTGAATTTTCAAATGAGGGTTTTTTAACATTTTGTTTTTAGTTCAGTTCTTTTACATAATATTTTGTCCCAGTCTTGCTTTCTGTCAGGGATGTTTCATGGCTGTGCAATTGCTGCAGTCCAAGAATGCCAGTTTGCATTCCAGGAGTGTCATTTGTTTATGTCACTATGATGGCACTTCCTGCTTCATGATGGCACTTCCAGATTAATTACATCACTTCTGGTGGGTCCTGACACAAGTGCTATTCTAAAAAGTGAGCCTTGGTTTAAAAGGCTTGAGAACCACTGACCTATAACCCTAAGCGTGTTGCAATTTACAGCTCATCCAGGCATCAGTAGGGCTTGATTTGCTACTGTCTTGTAGTTTTGTTGTCATTTTGGAGGCAGATTGTCTCCAAAAGACTGGAATTAGAGATCTTTCTAATAGACATCCTAGTATCCACAGTATCCATGGATAACTGAAACCGTGGATACCGAATCAGTCGATACCGGAGTATGCCTATACTTACCTTTTCTTCTCTTACAGCAGCTGCTAGTGGTGTCAATGAGTTCACTGTGACCCATTAGGGGAAGTTGCCCTGTTGCTCTCCCTAACAGGCTGCCATGGTCTCACTGACACTTCTTACAGGACTTGTCCTTATAATACAGTAGATCAACCTTGCAATTATGAGGACTTAAAACAGAGGCTTTGTTAGGTTTTTGTGCTGCTACAGCATCTCAGTTGTATACAATTGTGGGAAATATAATTCCCTTTTTTTTTCTTGTACTTATTGAGAGTGCTTTGCAGAGTCAGGTATATTATATGGGAATTCGCTTGTCTCACTCAGGGCGCAATCCTAATCAGCTTTCCAGCATAGCTGTGCCAATTAAATGGGGCATGTGCTGCATCATGCAGTGGAGGAGTAATCACAGAGGACTCCTTGAAGTAAGGAAATGTTTGTTTCCATTGTCCTTACCCTGGTGCTGGAAAGTTGGCTAGGATTGCGCCCACATTCATGTGCAGAAATCTTTGTTGGCTTATAGCGTGCATGCACTCTATTGGCACTTAAATGGTTGTAACCTGGTGCTGCGTACGGAGCACTGAATGAATACAGTATTTAAAAATAGCAAGCAGAGGGGGAAAACAATAGGTTCACCACATTTTACAAATGGCTAGATGGAGGCTTTAGAAATAGCTGTGTTCTGCAACTGACCAGAACTGAAAGACAGAATATGCCCTGTGATCTGCAATTGAGATGCTGTGATACTGATGCAGCAGTCGCCAACCTGTTGCAAATAGCCCTTCCACATCCTGAGCAGCGCTTACTGTTCTATGGAAGTGCTTCTCCATTTTCAAACTGCACTGGTGGCAGGGATGCTCTGGACAGTTGCCTGCTGTTCAGCCTTCTGGGATGGCCGGGCATAGACACAACTGCCCAGAGCATCCCTGCCACCAGTGCAGCTTGAAAAAGGAGTGGCACTTCCACAGAATGGTAATTGCCACTCACAGGGGTGGGAGGGTGTCTCTAAACCCTGGATATGGCCCACGTGAATCACTGGAGACCCCAGTTTGGAAACCCCAGTTATAATGGAAAGAGGGATATTAACTCTTGTGACCCAAGGACACAATGGCTAAATCCCTTTCCTGCATTTTAACCAATAGGATGTAAGCAGGAAAAAAATATCAGAGTTCCACCATACACTAGTAAAAGATAGAAGACAGCAAACAAACTGCCTTGACTAAGAGCAAAAGAGATCTTTCAAGATAAGTAGAGGTGGCTGATTGATGGAATATGGGGAGATAGTCTAGTTTCCTCACACCTGCTGATTGGCATGCCACTGAAGATGCTAAGCAAGACACCATGGAGTGAGCTGGGACACTTGGAGCCAAGGAGTGGCTGACCCAGTTGAGACAAATTAGTGTTAATGGATAGAAGGATGCATGAGGGCACCAAATGTGCTCTTCAAGAGAAACTAACATGGTCCAAGCTTAATTCAGCTGCCTGAACGATGGAGTCTTGCTGGTGAAGCATTAATAACCCACAGCAGGAATCTCATATGCACAAGTGCTGGGGAAAACTACATACATTTGTGTGCAGCAAGAATTCAAAATGGAGCTCCTAAACCAGGGCAATTTTAGTATTTTTGAAAGTGTGGGGGAGGGGGAATCCTGACTGGCTTGACGTCATGTCTGCTCCATCAGGATAGTATTAGTAGCATTTATATACTGTTTTTCAACAACAAAAAATTCACAAATCAGTTTACAGAGAAAATCAAATACAGTCTGTACTCATTATCCACTAGGGTTAGGTTCCTGGAAAACCTAGCAAATGCTGAATCACTGAGCTTGTGGGAAATATGGGGTCAGGTATAAGGGGACACTCTTCACCATATACTCTATGGACATTATGAACCCAAGTCTACAGTAATACAGTACGGTATATTGTTGTTGTATTGCATATACTGTGTAATATTACTGTGTAATATTATATCTTATTCCATCTATATTTTATTTTAAGAAAAAAACAACAGAAAATGAGCAGATGAAGGTGCAGTATAGCACAGAAAAAATTAATTCAGAGGAAGCATTGCTTGGTTTTCCAAGCAGATTTTTGTTTAATTACAGTGCATTGCAGGCAGCCTACTTGCCATTACAGAATAACACCAAATTGGCAAAAATAAAAATCCATAGAAAATGAGCAGACTAAGGCAATGTTTTCTCTGCCAGTATAGAGAAAATATTGCTAGGTTTTCCAGGCTCCCCCAAAGTAAAACAAAACACTGAGAAGCAGTCATAATACAATTGGCTGTCACCTGAAATAGCACAGATTACAGGAGGAATCTCCCAAAAAAGACTCTAAAAAGATTCTGCAGGTCAGAAAAACCCGGGAGAGGTTAAAGTGAGCAATGGACCTAGCAGCTAGTCCTAGGAAGGACAAGGGAAGAAATGCAAAAAGAGCCTGTTACCTTTTGTTCACTCATTGTGGTTTGAAATTTGTAATTGCTCCCTTGGCTATTAGCCCATAAGGGCTAATGGGTGTTGCTGTTGGTTAAACCGCTGTTCTGCTAAGCTTTCTGACTGGAAGGTTGGGAGTCAAGACCACACAATGGAGTGAGCTCCCATTGCTTGTCCCAGCTCCTGCCAACCTAGCAGTTTGAAAGCACATAAAAATGCGAGTAGATAAATAGGGACCACTTTGGTGGGAAGGTAAAGGTGTTCCGTGCACCTTGGTGTATAGTCATGCTGGCCACATGACCACGGAAGCTTGTCCCCAGACAAACGCCGGCTCTTCAGGCTTAGAAAAGGAGATGAACACTGCCCCCTACAGTTGGTCACAACTAGACCATTAGGTCATGGGGAAACCTTTACCTTTTACCTTTACCTATTAGCCAATGGCTCAAGAATTGGCTAGCTGCCAGTGCTTCTTTCCCTTTGTTTTGGAGATTTCTTTTGATAAGAGAGAGTCCCTGGGGCGGTTTTCCTCACAGCCCCAGAGACCCTCTCTTATCAAAAGATAATCAATCAATAGTATTTATATGTGCTTTTCAACACAAAGTTCACAAAGCGGTTTACAGGCAAATAGTAATAATAAAGTTAAATGGTTCCCTGTCCCAAAATGGCTCACAATCTAAAAAATTACCCCCAGCAACAGCCACTAGAAAAGACACTGTGCAGGGGTGAAGAGGGACAATTACTCTCCCCTTGCTAAATATAAGAGGAGCACCACTTGAAAAAGTGCCTGTTGCCTAGTTACCTCCTTAAGAACATTTTGGTTTTGCTGAAACCTCAGAAGTTCCATCTGTTGTGCCTAACCAGCCATTCTGAGACCAGGGGCAGACAGGCGTGGCCTCAGCGGGCCTCAGAAGAGCCTCCAGTGGCCACCAAAGTGCAGCTCCGGTCTCCTTTGGAGGCTTTAGGTTGAGCCAAATCCAGGGATGTAAAATCCCCAGGCTCAGCCTGTATTTAAATTTGATGGCATGAATATTGATACATCTTGCCATGCCTGTTGGGCCCATCAGCATACACTGCAGTAGCTTCCAGAAAGGTCCCCTCCCAGAAAATGTAGGTAGGAGCAGGGAAGAGGAAAGGAGAAGAATAGCTTTTTAAACATGCTTTGTGCTCTGGTTTTTGTCAGTGAGGTATGCTCACACTGCATAATTCAGTTAAAATCATATTGGTCCATTCGGGGGGGGGGGGAAACACCCCAAACCCAAAGCAGGCTAACTTGGATCAACTAATACAACATGAGTAGTGAACAAGATTTGAGTTCTTAACAGCCCTTCTTCTGGCTGGATGTTGTGCAAAATGGGGCAGAGGATTCAGAGGGAAAATTGGACATGACTGAAAAGCCCACACCCACAGTTTGCAATAGTGCAGTGCAGGAGGGTTTGTGCAGACTTAACTATATCAGCCTGTGCTAGGTGCAGGTTAGATGCACTTAATAGAAGTAATTTCTGCACAACCTTCCTGCACTTCTACTGCAGACTTGGAAGCTTTTTCATCATGTCCACTTTTCCTTTTTTCCCACTGTTTTCAAATTAGAGTTTGATGGGATCCCCAAGGTCATCTAGTCCAAACCCCAGCCTGTAGCAGGAAATCCTCCTAAAGTAGCAGTTCTCAAACTGTAAATCAGTGGCCCACCTATCACGAAACTGACAGGGTAGATTAGTCTATGTGCATCAAGGGTTAAACAACCTGCTACTTGGGGGGGGGGAGCACTGCTGCCCAATCCCCATTATAAAAGAGGCTTGAGAAGCTTTTTTAAAGGTGGGTCCTGATGCTAAAAGGTTTGAGCACCACTGTCGCAAGGCATTTCCAGTGACGAGATTACCTCTCTTGGCAATCTGTTCCACTGCCAAACCACCTTCACTGTTAAAAAAAATTTCTGACATCCAAGATATCCAACCAGAACATCCTTTTGCAGTTTGTACCCATTTGATCTAGTTCTACTCTCAGGGGCAGTTGAGAATAAATTTGCTCCTTCTTCCATATGACAGACCTTCAGGTATTTGAAGAATGCTATCATCCTCTCAGCCTTCTCTTTTCCTGGCTAGACATACCGAGTTCTCCCAGCTTTTCCTTGTAGGGCTGTGATCATCCCCGCTGCTCTTTTGTTCAACATACAGCTGAAGAAGTGTTCTGGAGAAATCAAAAGCTTGCTCACTGCTTCATTCTATGTTAACTAGCTCTAGTCAAGGTATAAATCCCTCCAGAGAATGATAGTTCACTTGGGGTAGCAATAATTCTGTGTTCTCTCAATATCTGTCCTAGTAAGCCTAAGCATCGAAACAAAAGTCAACTTTCATGGCTATCATTAGGTTGTTGAATATAAGCAGAGGAAGAGCATGGGGAATAATATGGTGCTCCTATCTCTCCTGTTTTATGCCCCACAAACCTGTTTGATACTTCAAGCAAGCATTGGCACCTATAACTGACACAGTATTTTGATTAATTTTGTCTGCACTCAGGCCTTACTGAAAATGGACTGCCAGGGTTTGGTTGTCCGGCTGATTCAGGATTTTGTGCTTCTGACCACTGCTGTAGAAGTAGCCCAACGCTGGAGGGAACTTGCTGAGAAATTGGCTAAGGTCTCCAAACAACAGATGGATGCCTATGAAGCCCCCCATCGGGACAAGAATGGAGCTGTGGATAGTGAAGTAAGGAAGCATTCATGCAATGTTTGGGTTTGCATTCTTGGGTTTGCTGGATGACTGGTTTGGCACAATAGGCTGGGGAGGGAACAATTTTGGATGGTACTCAACTGCCTTTCATCTTGGATGATGATAAATTGTATCTGAAGTACATGGCTATTTTGTTGTGTGGTCAAAAAATGCATTGCTCTTTAAGACGAATTCTTCTTCCAAGGTCTTGCAGATGATACGGTTCACTTGCCATAAACAGGGCTAGGTGTGACATGGCCAGCCAGCACTCTGAAGGAAATGGAGAGTATGCCAGCCACAGAGAGATTAGATCTCTGTTTGCCTGAAGTAGTTTCTCAGCATTGGGAAAGTTGTAGAATTGGTTCCTGCATCCAGCTAATGATTACCACAGTACATAATGCTGAAATAACTGTTGCATGGTTGAAAGATCAGCAGTACTATCAATAAAACCACTCTGCAATCAACATTTGAGCTAAAACTCAATTTGAAGTACTTAAAATTTAATTGGACAGCACTGTTTCTGGATTCAGGGTGCAGTCCTAACCAACTTTCCAGTACTGATAAAAGGTAAAGGTTTCCCCATGACTGAATGGTCTAGTCGTGACCGACTGTAGGAGGCGGTGCTCAACTCCATTTCAAAGCCTGTAGAGCCGGCGTTTGTCCAAGGACAAGGTTCCGTGGTCATGTGGCCGGCATGACTATACACCGTAGCGCACGGAACGCTGTTCCCTTCCCACCGAAGTGGTCCCTATTTATCTATTTGCATTTAGGTGCTTTGGAACTTCTAGGTTGGCAGGAACTGGGACAAGCAACGGGAGCTCACTCCATCGCGCAGTTTTGAACTGCCAACCTTCCGGTTGGAAAGCCTAGCAGCAGTGGTTTAACCCGCTGCGCCACTACGTCCCAGTACTGATATAGCTGTGCTAATAGGGTATGTGCTGCATCCTGCCGGTAGAAGACAGTCATGGAGGCCTCCTCAAGGAAAGGGAATGTTTTTCCCCTTACCTCAGAGCTGCATTGCTCTTCTCCTAAATGCTGGAAAGTTGATTAGGACTGTGCCTACAGTGTGTTCTTTATATGCCTGAAACCATCTCCACTTTAGGTTTGTGTAGCCTAGCCCCTTATGGTATTGTATTACGAGCTCAGTATGTTGGACTCTGCTCTATTTCAGAAAGTCATATGTATTGTTAGCCTAGTTCTCATTGAGGTAATAAACTGTATCATTTAATGGTAAATGGAGGCTGGCATAGTTGAATATTCCGCTTTAACAAAAACACCTCTGCATGGAAAACCTGATGAAGGCAATGCAGTACTAGCCTTTTCTCTGACTTCTAGTTTTCTGTATTGAGGTGGTGGTTGTTTTTTGTCAGCCCTTTCCTACAATCTAGGGCAGGGATCTCCAAACTATGGCCACATCTGGCTGGCTACAAGATTTTATTTGGCCCACAGCAACTTTTCTTTTGTCAAAGCATTTGCTAATGTTTGACATTTTTACCCATTATATATCATTTCTCGGTTTAAGCATGGCATTATTCTTTGTAATACACATTTGACTTTTATTTTGAATCATGTCATGCTGATTACAAACAAGTACATGTAAGTAAAACTTTTCATTCATTTATAAAACTGGTTTTTTCGGTCTGCAAAATATGTAAAATATATAATGTGGCCTTTGTACTGAAAAGTTTGGAGACCCCTGGTCTAGGGTAACCTAAACTACTACAGTGAGAACTTAGACCTACATGAAAACACAAATCACTGAACAACTGCTAAGAGGGGCGCAATCCTAACCTAAGTGATACTAGGGGCGCAATCCTAACCTGGAGTTAGGCAGGCACAGTTAGGCCAGCAAAGTTTGGCTGGCACAAGGGACACCATAAAGTATGTTTGGACCACTCTCTGAGTCAGAGAGGCCAGCACACAGACGTGCGCCATCCACCCTGACTCTGGGAGTAGTCCAAACACACTTTATGGTGGCCCTTGTGCTGGCCAAACTTTGCTGGCCTCACTGCACTGGCTTAACTCCAGGTTAGGATTGTGCCCTAAATCTCAGGGATTTTCTGAACTGTCTTGGATGTGTAGACAAGAACAATACAATGCTAGTTGTGTTTTCTAAGGATGTTTGGTTAACCTGGCAGGATTTAATCTGGTTTCTTGGCCTAAGGACAGCTGAATGGTAAAGGTTAAAATATCATTTAACAAACCACATGCGCCAGGTTGTCCTGGTGTCTAGTATTTATCCAACCAGGCTCTTGTAGGTCTGCAGCAGACTTGAGCAACAGTCTTCAACTTGTTGCCCCAGCCCCATACACTGTTGCCAAATTGGGGGGGGGGGGCACCTGAACATGTGCAGTGCTGTCAATGTGTGTCCCGTGGAGACTGAAACAGGAGGAGCTGTGGGGTGTGCGCAAGGACAGCTGTGGACAGCTGAGGCCTGTCTTGCTCCTCCCCCTTTCATCTCTCCCCCCCCCCTCATAGCTCCTCTTTCTTCATCCTTTTTGGAAGGAAAAGGAAGATTGATAAACAGATTCCTTTAAGGGCATCTTAACCTCTTGCCTCTGATTTTCTCTGGGCTTTATTCATATGTGCCCTTTACCCCTGTTTCCCTTTGTCCTGATGTCCTCAGTCCGCTCCAGGACACTTGTGCCTCTCGCCATCTCTTTCTTCTCCAGCCTCCCCCCACCAATGTCCATCTGCTCTACTGCCAGTGCCTTCAGTGTACAGGTATATCCCTGTATCCATAGATACTGCTAATCCGCTGATACGGGGCGCATTTTTAAAGGAAGGGAAAATTAAAGAAAAAAGCCAAAAATAGCTGGGCCTACCTTTGCATAGCCCCAGAATGCATTGGGTGAAGGGAAGCTCAGTGAGACCAGGAAGAGTCTGTGGACAGCTCAGGAGACAGCCTGCAGCCCTCAAAACATAGCGGTTTTGCTGCACAAAGGTAGGCATAGCTACTTTGGGCTTTTTTCTGTACTTCCCCTGTTTTTTAAAAGGGCACCCCCAGTATCCATGGATGCTGAGTCGGTGGATACCAGGGCATGCTTGTATTTCTTTTCCTCACACTTTCAGTTGCTTCCCCTCTCTGGATCTGCCTAGTCCACTCTTGTCTTTCTCTTGGTTTTTGCTGTCCTTCCAGCCCCATCTGCCCACTCCAGCAGCTGCTCCCTCCAGACCCTGCCTTTCCCCCTCTGGCCACCTCTGATCCACGGGCTGTAATGCAGTCCTCTTCCTATCTATGTAATGCAAAAGTAAGTCTCATTAAGTTCACTGTGGCTTATACTGAGTCACGTGTACAGGATTGTAGACCTATGGCCCAGTCCTATCCAGCTTCTCATGCAGGGATGCAGGAGTACCAGAGCAGCTTCTGCTGCAACCTGTGGGGGGGGGGGTTCTGGATGCTCCCCCATTCTGCCTACCCTGCCTCGTTCAACAGCCTCCCTACTTCCCTCCAATCTCCTGCACTGGCTTACCTCCTCTGGTGGGTCTGTGTAGAACCCCCAGCGCACTGAAAGGCTCTGGCCTTCCTGCTGACACCCCAGCAGGGCGCTTTATGGTTGCTTTACAGCAGTTGTCACCAGCAGGATACCTAATGTGCTCGTCTCCCAGCAAGGGAGTTCAGCTATAGTTCTGCCCATCTGCACTGATGAGCTTGAGACAAAGAGCCAGAGGAACAGGGGAGCCCTCGTGTTCCCCTTTGGGCGTAGTTGTCTCCTGAGAAAGGGGCTAGGGTTAGGTGGTGCTTTAACAATGTGTGGGATGGCTGGCTGGGATGGGGCATACTTTTTCCCCCTTTTGGCTTCTTTCCTTCAACCCCATAAGGGATGGAGGGAGCCAGTCCCATAAGGGGGTGGGGAATGCGCACACGCATAGGAACTGCTGGGAGATCTTCCATCAAACTTCTCTTTAATACTTCTGTGTTTTTCTCTCCTCAAAAGTTTTTTCTTGCATCTTATTTTTGCTCCTCTTCTTACTCTTCAAGATCACTTAATTGCTATCATCCAGCCTTTCCACCCCGTCACTCCATTCTCTCATTCTCCTTCATATTTGCAATCCCCACCATGATCTTTAAACAATCTCTCTTGTTCTCTAAAGAACCTTTTTTTCCATTTCCCAAACACAGGCACTTTTCATGTTGGTCCCATTTCACCTTAACTGTTGCAGTGGTGAGGCATGGGATTGTGAGTTGCAGGTTACCTGCACGTCACTGGAGAGAAATAGGTAAAGGAAGGGCAAATCCAATTCTTAAATGTTTAGAGTGGCTCCCCAATCAAAATCAAATTTGTCAAGCCGTGGATTAAAGGCTCCTTTAGGGCTGCAACATGCTCCAAGGTGATAGTAATAGGACAGTTGAGATGTAATAAAGCTACAAATAATATATTCCTGCAGCACTGAAGCCACATTAAGGAAGTCTGATGGTATTTGCTTTTGCATGTATGAGTTTGCTTTTTTCTCCTGGTCCATTTAAGTTCTGTACTTGGAGGAGTCAGGCAGAACCTCATGCCTGCCAGGTAATTAAGAATAATAATTCTAGTTATGGTGTCATATTATCCTCATGCATGATAAAAAGTTTGTATACTCTCATATTATCATACAATTCATACCATCATTCATATATTAATGCTACTTTCTTTATCAGGCAATGTGGAAACCAGCCTATGACTTTATGCTAACGTGGAGCAATCAGATGGGAGACAGTTATCGGGATGTGACTCAAGAGCTTCATATAGGTCTTGATAAAATGAAGAATCCGATCACCAAACGCTGGAAGCACCTCACAGGAACCCTCATTTTAGTTAATTCCCTGGAAATACTACGTGCATCTGCCTTTAGCCCTCGAGAACATGATGACTATGCCATCTGAAAGGGATTTCAATTTCATCAAATCCAGTTGCTGGCTGCTTTTGTTTTTTTTAATTTTTTGATGAATGGTGTGTTAAAGAGTGAACCTTTTGGAGAAGCCAAAGTTTTGGGCAGTGGTTTCTGGGGTAGGAGCGCAAATTGTGTACATTTGTCTCCCCTTTGCAGAAGATAGCCAACACTACGATTTTTCTATGCTCTGCAATTGACAGCTTTTCTTAATGTGTAACATTTGAAATGGAACGCTTTTTAGATGTTTGCAAATATCGGACTTCAAAGTTGAAATCACTTTGGAGGAGGACTTAACATTTTTATGTAATATAAGAAACTTTTTTGTCCCTTTTTTAAATGATCACTTTGATAGCGAGTCACTGATGTGTATTAAAATGAAGCACATGCTGACGTCTCCTTTCAAGCATTTGAATTTCTAATGTGTGACCGAGAACCGTTTATAAATCAGTGTGTTAACCCCACCTCTTCTTGTCATATAACAGCTCCCTGTGATTTGCTTGTATTTTTGTAAGGAAGAAAATGCACATTTTAAAATTAGCTGACTTTTGCAACTCAAAATTTCGCACCGTGTGTTAGTGTCAAAACAAAGTGTGTTTCATTTCTCTCAGCTTTGGATCTTGATAAGAAAGAACCAGAAACAGTTGCAGGTTTTGACTCTCCCATCCACTTTCACATAATAAGGGAAATAAACCTTAATGGATATCATTTTCTGTTCAAGAAGAACATAGTTGTTTCATGCTTCATTCTGTAACAGGAGTGTCTTGACCATCTCTGCTAGCAAGTGGTTCTCATCGGAAGTTTACATTTTATGGATGTGTTTTAAAAATGGGGAAGATGGTGATTTTCATACATTGTTCTTAATTGTGCCATCGTTCTGCTGCAGTTTTAGGCTTAATTCTCATGGCAGTGATAAACCTTTGGGTTGTATTACTTTCAGTTTGCTTGATGGGACAAATGCTCCACCATTCAAAAAAAATCGTTTGCATATAGAAAATTAGCATGTCATGGAAAAGGATAGCACCCTTGTCCCTAGCCATCTAAAGGTATTTTTAGTAGAGCATTCTCTCGTGAGAATGCACACCTGACATGTTTTCAGCCCAGGCACAGGTTTACTATCATAATGAAAACTGGACCTTCCTCTGATGAAAAACCCCATCACACCATCAGAAATTGTCAATTTGACAGCATTCTGTTGATATCCTGTTTAGAACATTAAAAATCCATATATGTTCCTGGGGTCATTGGTATTCATGATAAGCAATGCTGTCCTGGGCCATATTAATGGCAACCAAGAGTTGAAATAGCATCACTTCCATGGTTTCATGTACTAAAGCTACCAGGAATGTCTAATTCTACTTTCCACTGAAACCTTTTCAATCTACCTCTCAATTTCAAAACACTTCATGGGGGAATTTGATGGTTGTGTGTTTCATTGTTTGATTTGCACAAGAACCCATTTTTCATATTAATACACATTTATTGAATCTCCCAATAATGAGGTGCTGTTAAAATACTGCATATTTATTGTCTTTTTTCAGTCAAGACTTATAGGCATATATAAAACCTGCCTCTGGCAATGTGGCTGCTAGAAGTGTAACTTCTTTAATATTTTCTCATATTAAAAATAGCACATTGCATCTTTGGAACAAGAGAACTTTTCAAGCAATTTGTTTTATGTATGTGACCCAGCTTTCCTGTCAGTGTTCTGGAATTTTTCTTGAAAGAATCTGTTGGAAAACATTCCTGTTTGTGCACAAGTTTAATTCATACAGAGAGGAGAAATATCTGTATCTCATTTTTCACCAGCTCTTTTTCAGTTATTTCCATTTCCACTTTCTCTGCTCTGTCCAGTGAACAGCACCTTAAACTTCAGATTTTCTCACAAGATATTGAAGCAGATTTCTATGCAAGGTTTCATAGCACAGATTTGTAATTGGCCAGGTTAACAGTATTCTCCTTGCATGCTAGTGAAACAATTTCCGAAGCATGCCTTCTTATCGGCTAGCAGACTAAGTGTGATGTTGAACAAAATATTTGAGGGTGATGAACACGGTTGAATGTTGTACCCCATAATGCAGGCTTATAATGCAAACAAAAAGTGAGGACTTCTAAATTATTTTTTGTTAAGTTGACTTTTACTCCGGTGCTTTTCTTTCAATGTGGTATTTTTCAGAACCATAAAACCCATATTTAGTCTATCCATATATGTGTACCACAAAAACTGTAGATAATACACTATGCGAGGTAGTCTGGGTCACCCAAGAATCCAGGCATGCACACATGTATAATGTTTTTTGCTGTTTTTATGTGGGCAGACATGAAGCTGTCATAAATTCAGAAGCCCCTCACAAGATAGCCTCATTCTGCTTGATCTATACCATTAGTGTTCCACATACATGTGAATAGTGGTCCTGGCCTTGATTATGGGTTAAGTCAATCACAGAATGAGTCTGTAGCTCTTGCGTGCAAATAAGGATAGGAACTGATCCAAAGCAATGAGATGGGGGGGGAAGGGTTGATCTTATCTTTGCTTCTGTTGTCTTTTGTCAAAACTACCTCAGGTCTTACACAACTTTTCATTTTTTAAGAACAGCCTAAAGGCTCCCTTTAAAGTTCCTTCCCTCCCCAGACAAAGAGGACTGTTGAGTCACATCAGCAGCTTTTCCTAGATTAGTTGGTGCAATTGCTGCATGATCTATTTTTTGTTTGTTCTGGCTAAAAAGCCAACTCCTCCTAGCACACAAGTGAAGTGGTGTGTGTATATTCCGCCAAATGCCTTTTCACTCCAAGTTGTATGCCCTTATAAGGTAAGCTTGCTTTGGATTTTACATTGATACACTGTTTAAGTAGTTGGTTTATTGTACAAAGATAATTGAAATAATAAATTAAAGCAGACATTTTGAACATTGTTTTGTTTGTCTCATTCATGTTGAGAAAGCTTGATTGAAATTATTTTTGGCACTTTGAACTGAGGGCACGTCTGCTTGTTCTCATTGAACGGCCCCCAGCAGAGGCAAGATGGGACTGGGGATAGGATGTCCCTCAGAAAGAGGAGGAGACATTAAGCCTGCTGATCCTGACTCCTAGTGGTGGGAGTGGCATTCCCCATAGGATTAGGAATGCCTCTTCCTCTCCCCAGCACAGGGACTTACCATACAAAATTTGTGACCTATCTCAGGGGCCTCCAAACTCTGGCCCATGGGCCAAATTTGGCTCACCAAGAAAATCCTCTAGGGTGGGGCACTGTAATTGTTCAATTAAATGACTCACCAGGGCTATTATATTTCCTTTATAACAAATCAGTACTTTGTTCCACATCATGAGAGATTCTGTGCAAGCCCGCCAACCAGTGGCAATTTCTTCACATACCCAATGAGACCTAGTTTTCCCTTAGTATACCTGTGTCTGGACTGTGTTTGTTTTTAGTGCTAAAATGAGAAGTGGACCTCTCAAAAATGCAAAACACAGATTGCATGTACTCTTGCGTGTATGTTAAATGTAATGTGCACAACACGTTCATACAGATCTCCAGTCACATACACTGTACATAGACTGTATGCACATTGAGCTCTGAATAGGACTAGAATAGTTTGGTACAGACTAGGAATGTAATAGAATAGGACTGTAATAGGTTATTGCAGCAATATGAAAAAAATGTCAATAGAGGGAGCTGGCTTATACTAGATACCCTAGTATACCCCGGCAAACTTTGACAGCATGTGCCCAAATTGGAAATAATATAAAAAATTATCTCACATACTAATGCGAATTATTGACATTTTACAATTTTTTAACAGAGAAAAAATGCTTGAAAGCAACTAATAATGCTTCTGAGTTGTTTTAAATTGGACAACTTTGGTTCATATTTATATTAAAAAATTAAGGAAAATAAAATAAGTGTATGTTACTCAGAGTGCAATCCCATGACAGATGCTATACTGTGCCCTATGGGTGCAACACCTGTCAGGAGATTTGTGAAGGTTCAGGCTTTCATAAAGCCAGAAGGTCTGGCAGAAGAACATTGTATTACAAGAAGGGAAACAACCATGTCAGGGAATGCAACAATACTGAGGTATGATTGTGGGACAAGAGAGTCCAACATGCGTAGACTGGAATAGATCCCACACCACCTGCTGCTGGAGATATAGTGGAGAACCAGTTGAAAGAGAGGGACATAGAAGAAAAGATTTCTTCAGAGGCAGACCTGGGGAGAAGTTGTGCTGAATGGTCAATAGATTGTGAATATCCCTGAACCCAGGGGTGTAGCTAAAGTAGTGCAGGGGGTGCAGTTTGCACCAGGCAACAAGCAGAGCTTGAAATAAGTGGCCAGAATGATGAAAACTTTGGT
Organism: Lerista edwardsae; assembly: GCA_029204185.1. NCBI lineage: Eukaryota > Metazoa > Chordata > Lepidosauria > Squamata > Scincidae > Lerista > Lerista edwardsae. Next base: position 15,924 of record JAJKFI010014833.1, read on the forward strand.
ATGTATGAAGTATACCATCATGTTCTATATCTTTGCAAAGTAATTTAATGCAGCATGCAGTGAAACAAACCAGAGTGCAGTATCTTTATCAAATGTTATGGCGAAAAACCCAGAAAATGAAAATACAACTGTCATGTAAAAATAGTGGTTTGTTAAAATCACAGGTTTTAGGAATAATACTGTTAGGTTATAGATCGTTCGATGTGGAATTTCATGCAGAATGCAATGAAACAAATCAGAGTGTAGTATCTTCATTCTAGCCAACGTAAGGTCCAAAAAAGCCCAGAAAATGAAAATACAACAGTGATGTCACTTCCTGTTGTGACATCACTTCCAGGGCATCATTTTGCCCTCTGCACCAGGCTACACTTTCATTAGCAATGCCAGGCCTGAACCTAAATATGCTCAAAATGAGAGGGTTATCTTTAGATCATGCGTTACTCTTGCTTCTCTTCTTTCTCTTCTTAAAAGAGAGAGGATGTAGCAATGTGAAAAAATCGGGGGGGGGGGGATCTGGTTCACACCAGATTCCTTGGAGACCAGCTTGGGCCACATCTTAACCATTCTCTGATACTGCATGGCTAGAGGCCTAGATAGAAAGGCTCTCTAGCAGTTATCTTTAATAAAGTATGAAGTTTGTTTTAAGCCTTGAGAAGCTTGATAAGTGACAATAAGTAGTACTGTACTGTACCAAAGAGGCATAGGCATAAGTCTCATCAGAGGCCGCTTTATAAAGGATCAGCCCACAGGGCCCTCTAGCCAAGTACCAGATACCCTTATCCAGTGGTGTCATTCAAATGATTTAGGAACAGGAACTCACTTTTGATTGGCACTTGTCGGGAACCCGGAACCAGCCACGGAGCCCGTTAGGATCCAGAACGCCCGTTCTGGTCCGTTCCCCCTGAATGACATCACTGCCCTTATCTCTTGGTTCTGGCCTTGTAACAAGGCATGCCTGAGGTCGATGCCAGAACTATCAGCTCAGTCAGGGTGTCTGTTGGGCAGCTGGAGGAGGAGGAAGCAGGAGCATTCCTATGACTTACCCTGATTCCAGGTACAAAAATAGGATATATAGGAAAAGGGTACGTGGGATGCCTGGGAAGACAGAAATGAGCAATTCTGCCAAGCCGCTAGGAAGCCTAGAAGCCTGGAGCCTTGGACCAACCCAGACTGTGGGTTGCAACTTGAGTTGGTGGGTCATGAAATTGACAAGCTGACAAGGAAATATATTGAGCCCTGTGTTAAGTGAAACTGAGCCACATGTGTGTTTATACACACACATATAGGTGACTGTGAGTAGGTGACCGTGCCTTGGTCTACTTCAAAGGGCAGACTGAAAGAGGATTACAACACCACCAAAATGGTCCTTTTTTGATGAACGCAGCCCCCCCCCCAAACAAACACTTGAGAAGGAAATTCCTCCTTTCTAAGGTGACAAGGAAAAATGTATTGAGGCCTATGGAACGTTAAACTGAGCTAAAAGGTTATTCATGAGTAGTCAAAAGTACGATGGCTCTTATAGAAGGCCAGGGAAAGGGGAATGCGAGGCCACTACAATGGCCCTGATTTGATATACATGGAGTTAAATAAATGCTCCAGAAGGTGGTCTTCCCTCAACATATGAAGGAGGACAAGGCTTGAGTTCCTGTAGAGTGAGACTTTTTTAGTCTTGTAAAGCTAGATGGGTCCCAATAGAGAGTCATTTTAAAAAGTGAGTCCTTTTGTCAAAAAGTTTGTGAAGCACTCTAGGCCAGTGGTCAGGGAACAGGGGTAAATTACCCCAAATGGGGTAAAAATGAAATTCCTGGGGGTAATGGACAGATAGGATTATGCCCCACCCCTTTTTCCCTCATCCTTCCTTCATGACCAACGTTCTCTCTTCTGACCAATGGAAAGTTCCTCTCACTCTTGCTTCCAATAGGAGATTAGAAGCGGCAAGGTACTTGGCCCCCAATAGGCAGTGTTCCTCTCCCTTCCCAGGCGGCGAAGAAGACCGTGGTTATCGATACCACTGCTGGTAGAGGGAGAAGGAAGCAACAGCAGGGAAAATGGCGGCCGTGGCTGCAACTGCGGCGGTGCCGGGTGATGGGGGAGCTGGTGAGGCCAAGCCTATTTCAGGCAGTGAGGCTGGCGCAGACCTGCTCCCGGCTGGCACTCAGGCAGCCGTGGAGTCGGTGGTGCTCAACGCCAGGGAAGAGCCTGAAGCAGCTCCGGGTGGGGAGGCCGAGGAGCTGTCGCCGCCACCCAGGAGCCCGGCAGGGATGAGAGACGTGCAGGCGTGGGGGAGGCTCTGGTGAGCGGCTGAGGTGTGTGCGTGCATGTGCCCGCAGGCGCGCACGTGTGTGTGTGTGTGTGTGTGTGTGTTGAGAGGACTTCTGTCGACGTGCCTCTTTGCTTGTGAGCAGCTAGGGCTCTCCCTGGGTGTGTCTTGTCTTGCTGTCCCAAGGAGTGGGGCTGGCGGGCGAGCGAGCGGAGGGAGGGCTAGTGTGCCTGCGCAGGGAGTCAGGGACACAAAGAGAAGCGGGAGGCAATGAGGCAAGGCAAACAGCAGAAAACAAAAACAAAATCAGAACTGCTGTTGCTGGCCTCTCTCTCTCTCTCTCTCTCTCTCTCTCTCTCTCTCTCTCTGTGTGTGTGTGTGTGTGTGTGTGTGTGTGTGTGTGTGTGTGAGTGAGAGAGAGAGAGAGCGCCAGCCAGCCAGCCAGCCCCAATCCGAATTCATTATAGAGAGAAATCTTAAGTCCAAGCACCTAAACCTGTTGTCAAAAAGGTAAGCTAGTTGTAACCCAGAAGGGTTGAATTCTATTCTCTCAAGGTCTGCAGGTGTACCCAAACTCTTTACAACTTCATATTTACATAGCATTAATTAAGCTCATTAATTAATCAAATAAAAAGCAATGGGTTCCAATATGTAATTTTTTTCTTTTGTTCTGGCGGCGGCGGGGGGCGGGGTTAACGTCAAGAGGGTAACATTGGCGTATCTAAATATATGTTGGGGTAAAAGGTCAAAAAGTTCCCTGACCCCTGCTCTAGGCTTTTCATCTAGCTTGCATATTAAGCTTCAAGAGGGTCATTTAATTGTACGTTAATTATCTGCCCACAGCAATAAATGAAGGAAAAGTGCTGCACCTTGTATGATCCCTGTTCTTGGAATAGTCAAATAAAAGTTCTTACTACACTGTAATACATACAGCAATGCTGAACAAAAAGAGCTCATTTTTGCTTTTGCTTTGTTTCACAGGAAAAGCAGGCAAACCATGTTACCCTCAGGATCAGGATTTACACTGTGTACACCACTAAGATGTGCTTCTGAGCAGAATTAAGTAAACCTGGAAGAAAAATTTGGAGTCTGCCTTGAAAATTCAGTGTTTTAAAGAAGGGGATGTAACAAATTCAGTTGATCTGTTGATGCAAAAAACCAATATTGACCTAATTTTTGAAGCAAAGGAATGCAAGAAATGAGGGGAAACCAAAGCAATTCTTTCGCATACCAGCTGTCTAAACATTAGCAAGGTTTGTTTGTAAGCCTGATAAGGAAGAATTGGAGGGGGATTTGGAAGGGAGATAAACAGACATAAGGACTGAACTTTATCCTTTCTATATCTGAATTCTCTGGCAATGTTCTAATTTTCTGACATTGATGAAATCCTGACACTTGTCTTCTGCTCCCTCACTGGACAAGACTTTGATTTGGAAGCCAGAGTTCATGTATCTACTCTCTGGGATGACTTTAGGCATATGGTCTTTAGAGGGCTGTATTCTTTGAGGTGAAAATGGGAGTGCTAGTTCAGACTAAAGCAGTACATTGATTGCTGTTTGTGGACCATGGTCCCAATTCTGTCTGAAACATGCAGAGTAAAAAGTGGTTGGGGAATTTTAAACAGAGTAGCCCTGTGGGGCTGCTGGAGCAGTTTGTGTCTATTGGACTGCAGTGCTTGAGGAGTCACCTGCTCCCTTATATGCCAGTTTGCTTTCTGAGATTTTCAGGGGTGCCCTTCTGCAAGCATCACCCCTGTAAATAGTCAGGGGGCAGCAGCGAAAAGAGAGCTTCCTCTGTGGCCACCTTTGTCAATTTCCCTCCCTTGAGGTGTTTTGGTGGGGAATGAAATCATTTGTTCTCGTTGGCATTTAGGCTGTAATAGAGGTTTATTATAATTGAGTGTTTTGTGGCTTTTACCACTGCTTTTTGTGGCCACTTTTTTCCTGATGCCATTCTTTATGAGCACCTTTCACTGCTGCTTTTAGTGCCTCTTCTTCTTTAATTGCTTGTTGCTACCTTTTGCTATTTTATTGCTGCTCTATTGTTTTCCGCTGCTCATTATAGGGCTACTTTGGAAGGTATTATTGTTTACTGTTTTTAATTTTTTAAATTATGATTGTATATTTTTTTTATTTTGTTTGCATCTTGGATGCCCCACAATCAGGTTAGTGGAAAAAGACAAAGAAAGAAGAAATTGGCTGATCTGAAGCAATCCCAAATGACAAGGAGCTAAATGGGCACATATTCTTTTTAATATTAAAAATAAAATAAGTTCAGAAGCAAATGTATGGAATAATAAAAATATATTTCAATGTATGGAATAATAAACTTATCAAGAAAAATTATTTCTTGCCAGTCCACATTCCTGTGAGCTGCAGCCTTGCCTGAAAAAGCTAAGCAGGATCAGCTTGGGTCTTACATTGGCTGGGTGATCGGCTGCTGGCTAGAGATGAAGGAATGTGGACTGGCAAGAAACGGGGAACGTCCTGCCAGTGGTGTGTTTTGCAGCTGTCTGTGAAAGCTTGGGAAAGCGCAAGAGCTGCATAGCCAGGATGACGACTGCACTACGAAGGCAAACATCTGGAGAAGTGGTGCATCCTGTGCTTCTCTCATAGAATAAAACTTGGAAAACACAATTTGAAAAATGGGGTTTATGGTCATCCTGCCTATGTAAACTGCCTTGAGTCTATGAGTCTTTGAGAAAGAAGGTATATAACACAATTAACAAACCAGTTCAGGGATCCAACATTATTGCTACAGAACTAGGTACAGTTAGGAGAGCATGAAGAGAGCCACCCTGGCCAAAGTAAAAAGCCATTTTTTCCTCTTTCTCCCTTTCACACCTCTCCATGAAAGGCCACACAAAGGGAAGAATTTCCGAAGATGATGACAGACATGCTGAATTCCCATCTCAGCCCAAAAGATGTGGCCATAAAAAGGTAAACGTTGTCTTGGACAATCAAAAGAACAAAGGATCCTGACCCCAGGATGCCCATATCAATATAAGCCCCAATTAACACCCTCATCAGGCTCCAGACTTCCTCACCTCTTTTATCTGAATCCTACTGTCTTGCTTGTTCCAGAAGTTAGTCCACGTAAAGCTGATCAGGAAAGTCACAGATGGGAACATTCCCAGAAACTTTGGAAAAGAGAGCAACCCTGAGCCAATCAGGACTCACGCAAAAATACTAGAACTGATCTTGTTTGGAGACCTCAGTTGTAATCCTTGCTTCACACTGGACTGAATGAGTAAGGACCCAATTCTACCCAACTTCCCAGCACTAATGCAGCAACAAGGTAGGAGAACAAATGTTCCCTTACCTTGAGGAGGCCTACATGACTTCCCCACCACCATAGAATGCAGCACACACTCCATTGTGATGGCTGCATCAGAGCTGGAGAATTGGATAGGATTTGGCCCTAAGATTATCATTTTGCAGCATTAATGCACCTCCACCGACCCAATTTAAGTAACCAGGCCAAACAGCAGGATGAAAAAAAACCACCCCGTATTCTACATCTTTCTCTATCTTTTGAATGCTCTATCCCCAGTAAAAGATGGAAGGAAAGGGAGGGAGCATTATGGTCCGATAAGAGAAAATAGTAATTATCAACATCCATTTCTGATAATAATTTACAGTACTACTCTTTGTGACCAATCTATAATCCAAAATTATGATAGGATTTGATGTATGGTACCGCATGTCCATAAGCACACATGCACACACAGAGAATAATATGTAACAATGTTATTTTACACCTGTTGCTTGTGTGGTTATATAAATATCATATGTGGCACTTCTAACATATGTGGAATTCATATATTATTTCTCTAATTACGGTTAATCCCAGATTACTGAAAGCTACAGATGGCAAGTGATTAAAAGGCCATTCTTGCTTCGTTTTAGGAAGTGGTCCTGGTGCACTTAACATGATGGTTGTTATTTTGGGGTCTTACTATTGACCCAAATAATTTTAATTTAATCACTGGTTTGTAAATGTGAATGTCTCAGCTTTGTTGGAATTTTGGATGCAACCCTGCCTTGCAGGACTCTGAAGGGCAGTGTACTATCTCGACACCTGCCACCTTTTACCTGCCCTCTATGATCCCTGTAGGAGCTCTGGTTCTTAACACGGGTTCCTTCATCCTTTCTCCACACACACTCTCTTCCTTCCAGATTATTGTAAGAGAAAAATCTCTGTGCGTGTGCGTGTGCGTGTGCATGTGTGCGTGCGTGCCCTCTGTTTCCACAATAGCATACCGCACACCCCTCTCCCACACTTTCAGACAAGGAGAATAGCAATTAGGGTTCTCTGTTCCAAAGTAGTAGGAACCTCTGATACTTCTAAAGGTGTGTACACAACCATGAAACTGTGAGTAAAATAGTGAAAACTTAAGCAACCTCCACCCCTATGTATGTTTTGTTGATAGCAACTAGACAAGTGGTGCATTTTACCAGAGGAAAAAGGGTCCTTTCCCAACTGCTTTGCTTCCCCCCTTTCCCAACAAATCTTTGGCCCAATTCTAGTGTCCTGGCAGCGTAGGGTCCTTTATGGCTATTGCAAAAGGCACTATGCCACACAGCACAGCCTGGCTGCCGCACAAGCAACAAGTGGCCAGGTCCACAAGCCACAGGATGTATTTGCGCATCCAGCCAGTTTCTGACCAAGACGAGCTTTCCTCTCCGCCCACAATGGCAATTTCCCAGCTCCTGCCTCACTAGCTGCTGCTGTAACCGGGAATCCGTTATAAGACAAGCTTGCTCCCAGGATTGCCAGAGGAGAGTCTCCCACATCTTTGGCTGCCTTTAGAATTTAATTAGTCTTGAGATTGAACTCCAGTTACTCTTTGCTGATAGTTAATTATACATTTCCTGCTTTTTTTTTTTTCCATTCTGAAGTCCTGCATGCTAGCTGAGTCTCTGGATGAAAGGAATGAGCCACAGACAGTTGCTAGGCAACAGAACCTCAGGTTTAAATAATATGTGTCCGAAGGTTTCCATTCACTTACTGCAATGGTTCGTAAGCGTTTTAGCACCGGGACCCACTTTAGAATGACGTTTGTTCAGGACCCACCAGAAGTGCCGTCATTGTGATACCAGAGCCTGCTACTTTCCTGAGAATGCAGCAATAGCTGGGGTTATTTTTCAGCCATTTTCCAACAGCAAAGTGAATCAGAAAGAAAAAAAGCCTATTTACAGCCTTGACAAAAGCAAAACAACCACATCACCCTCCCCCTTTCCAGAATCCCAGCCATCTTCCCATATTTTCAATATGGCTGCTCCAGGTGCTTCACGACCCACCTGAAATTGGTGCGTGACCCACTGGACTATTAGCCTCTGGTGTATCTAATGGCAGTGAGGTGGCTGTGAAAGGGAACCCTCTGAAGTAGTCCCAGACTTCGACGACTGGGCCTACCTTCCATCTGCCCACCCTCCAGGAAGGACACTTTGTGTCATTTGTGGGCCTGTTCCCTGTTTTTGACTAATGGAATGCAGTTTAATCCACTGTGGGGATTCCAGGTGAAAAGCAGGACACATAAAATAAATGACAGAACTGCAAAGCTAGAAGGCGCTGCAAGAGCATTGATCAATTCAGCCAATGAGATCATCTGTATACTGGTGTTCTCATCCTCCTGATCAGTCCGTGCAGCTTCACATTCTGGTGTTCAAGAATAGTACACCTAAATAGCATTCTTCAGACATTAGTTAAATTAGGGATACTGTGTGGGGTGCCACACTATCATCCATGCTTTCAAATCCGGGATCATCCGGGGATTTGGAGTGGGGTGTCACCCTTATGCAAATGACACCAAATTCTATCTCCTTTTACCATCTTGTTCGAGTGAAGCTGTGAAAGTCCTGTGGGGTCTGGAGGAGGGCCCCATTGAGATTTAATCCAGGAAAGACACTCCTGGTCAATAAATCCTTGATGCAGGTACAGAGTCATTTGCCTGCTCTGAGTTGGGTTGCACTCCCGCTGCAGAAATGGGTCCACAGTCTGGGAGTGCTCTCCCTGGAAAGCTTGGTGACAGTGGTGGCTAGGTGTGTGTTTTCTCAGCTTCAGCTGGTGTGCCTGCTGTGGCCGGATTTGAGTTGATTGGACTTGACCATATTGGTCCATGCCTTAGTGACTTCAAGACTGGATTACTGTAATACGTCTATGCAGGGCTGCCCTTCGAGATGGTTTAAAGAAGCTACAATTAGGACAGAATGTGGTTGCCCAAGTGGTTACTGGAACTGGGCAATTTGATTCTGTTGGTCCACTGTTTCAGCAACTACGCTGGCTGCTCATTCATTTCCAGGATCAATTCAAGCTGCTGGTATTGACCTGTAAAACACTTCACAGTTTGGGTCCAGGTTATCTGAGGAACCGCCTTCTCCCATACATTCTGGCCTGCCCTCTTAGGTCCTCTGAAGGGGCTCGCCTTCAGGTGTTGCCTTTCTGCCCACTGTGCTTCTCTGTTTTTGTTATGCTGCTTGATTCTGCTACTGCAGGCTATTGTATATCTGGAATAACTAGTCGACTCCCAATGGTTTTATCATTTGTTATTATTTTATGTATTTTTATATATTGTACATTTTATTATTGGAACTTTGTAAGCTGCCTTGGCCTTTTGCCCTGGCCTGAGAAAGGCAGGATATATATTTTTAAATAAAAATAAAATAAATTGTAAATAGCAGCAGGTTATTCAAGCAAGTGATCTAAGCTTCATAGTGGTGGTTTGAGTGGACATATTGTATATGTTGTCTTCTTTTTTCTTTCCCACTTACTGCAAAAGGAGACAATTCTCTTGACAGTGTTGTCTCTGGAGAATTCTCACCAGGAGGACAAGTCTTCTAGGTCAAGCACACTGCATTATTATTGTTGCCAAGCCAGATGCATGCCCCCCTCACAAAAGAATACCTGAGATTTCTGCTATGAGGCCTGATAATGGCCAAGACTGCCAATTCATGAAAACCATCATGCGATGCTTCCAATTTGCATGGGAGATTAGCATGTGCCTGCCCCCCCCCCCCCCGTTATATAGGCAAATTGGAAGCATTGCATGATGGTCTCTGCTCACATGTGGCTTTTCAGACACTGACTCAGATTTTTGAAAGTGGAGACACAGGGATTTCAAACTGAAGTCAGCAAACATTAAGAACCAACTACAAAAAAAAAAACTAAGGCTAAGCTCACCGTGACCTTAAAAGTTATGCCTTGGCACTGGATGGCCTTGGCACTGGAAAAATGTTTTAAATGGGTGGGGGAAGGTCTGCACTATGGATGCCTTCCTGACCTGTGGAATACTGATCTACCCATGGCTGATCCTAATGGGTAGATCTGGGCTCTGCTGCTGTTGTTTCCTTATAGGGAGCCCAGGTCTATCTGTGGCTGATTCTAATGGGTAGATCTGAGCTCTGCAGAGCCCTGGTCTACCTGTGGCTGTTTCTAATGGGTAGATTTGGGCTCTGTGAAGCCCTGGTCTACCTGTGCAATGTTGTGGGGGCCACTGGTGCCCCCCCCTAGACAGCCCCAGGATGGTGCCCAGGGCTTGTGCCCCCCCTGCCCCCCTTGATCCGCCACTGCTGCCAGTACATGCAGCAGGCAACATGGAGTACGGCCAATTTGCAGATGAAGACACTTCTTCCTATCCTTCCACTGTCCCCAGCTGTTTGGAACAGAAACGGCCCAAAAGTGACCCGCTGCCCTTGATCAGCGCTGATCTAGGGCAGAAGATCACTTTTGGATAAAAATCTCTCCTGCACAAACATCACTTTGCATTCTGCCAGGGATGCCACGAAATACCTCTACTACAGCCCCCAGGGGTCTTTGCAGCCAGCCGCCTCTGCGCGGAACACCAGGCATGCAGTTTGCTGAGGTGGCAGACCCTGGAAGTGGCTGGCGCAGACACCCCTGGGAGCTGTAGGAGAGGTCTTTCGAAGCTTCTCCAGCAGAACACAAACTGCTGCTCACGCTGGGAAAGGATCGGGCACCGGATCCAGCCCATGGTCCGGAGTTTGGAGCCCTCTGCCCTAGATTAAATCCCAGTAACACTGTGTGCCTCTCTAGGCCAAGATCTAGCCCCTTACCTCCTTACCTGGGTGTTTCCTCATCAGGATCTTTTCAACAAAACAGGATCTTTTCAAGTTTGGGACACTAGCAGCTTCTACACTCCCCATTCTGTTGAAAAGGCCCACAAGAGGAAGAGAAGGTAAGGGCCTGGATCGCTGCTTTCCATATGGAAAGCACTTTTTTTTAGCCATGTATGCAAGTTGGATAGGCACTTGAAGTTGCATGAAGGACACCCCAAATCTGCCTGCTCCTCCTCCTGTGCTTGACCCATGCTACATTGTCCACTATGACTGGGCTGGACGGGGTTGAGATCTCAAATCCAAATTTTACTAATTTTGTACTTTAACATCCAATGCAAAATGTATCATTTTTTTCAGCATAGGGATGTCAAAACCGAGAGGGGCATCATGCTTGGTGCCCATAGAGAAACATAACCAATGTTTTAGTGTCTTCGGCAAGAAGTATGCCATTCTTTATTCACCTTCTGTTTCGGAAGAATGTCAGGAATGTTCCTATCCTATCTCTTGGGTCATGTGGGGAGTGGATGGAATGCAAGAGATATATTCAGTCTCTTCATCAACGTAAGTTCAAAAATGCCTCCAAGGTGCCTGAAATTATTTCTGGCAATTCTCAAATCCAAGCAATTTGAGACATGCCTTTGCCAAGTTTCCCACCCCTTCCATTCATAGGTGCGCTGTCCTAGGGATGGAAACATGTCTAGCAATAACTTAAGAAAGTGCAAAGTACAATGAAGAACTAGGAAGCCCATTGCCTGTACAAAGATAAAAGCTTTTCACTGAGTCGACACTGACATCTCTGAGAGTGTCAGATCTCAGAAGGCGCACAGTGACCTAGAAAAAGAGGAAAATGATCCTTAAATATTTGGCTGACTCATGGACCAACACTACACAACACAGATGTCACTAAGTGAGGGGGCAGGCATGAAAAAGTCAAGTTGCAGTTTAAGCAAATATTCTGTTTCCTGTCTGTGATAAAATGCTTGTGTTAATTTACTTGGGCAAACCCACCACCCTGGCCCTTAATTTGTGTCACATGAAGCTATGAAAGGAACTGGCTATAGTTGCAATGCGTGTTTTGTAGCAAATATGTCTCTTGCATGCAAATTTTGATATTCTCAAACCAACATATTTTCACATTGCTCACCAGGCTTTTGACAAACACGAACCAGAATTGCATCAAAGCTGAAGTTTTGCCTTTCAATGACGTATGGGGAAATCTGGACACTTCTCCTTTTTTTGAATTTTATTTGAGACTGTGGTTGCAATCCTATGCCCACTTTCTGGGGTGTACATTTTGTTGCAGTTTCACATCTCACAGTCCAGAACTGGCTGAAACTGGCAT
>JAJKFI010014834.1:0-27594 GCA_029204185.1 Lerista edwardsae
TACATACATACATACATACATACATACATACATACATACATACATACAATACATTACATACATACATACATACATACATACATACATACATACATACATACATACATACATACATACATACATACATACATAAAAAAATCTTCAAAAGATAAAGAAAATGACTGAGCCTCCAATGCAGAGGTCCTCAACCTTTTAGCTCTTGGACCCACTTTTTAAAATGACTGTCTGTCTGGGAGCCAGAAGTGCCATTATTGTGATGCCAAAGCTTGCTGCTTTCCTGAGAATGCAGCAATAAGTTGCAAGTGTTGCCATATTTGTCACCCATATTCTAATAGCAAAGTGAATCAGAAAGAGAAAAGCCTATTGATAACCTTGACACATGCAAAACAACCTCACAGCCTTCTCCCTTTCCAGAGTCCCATCTTCCCATATTTTAAAGCTGGCTGCCCTAGGTGCTACGTGACCCACCTGAAATAGGGTCATGACGCACAGTTTGAGAAACACTGCTCCAATTTATTAAAGCAGTGGTTGCCAAATTAGCAACTAAAAACATGATCCCTGTCTGGACCAGGGCTTACCCGTTTCACACAGATTGCACCAGACGACGACCTGAACTCTACAGAGTGACATTCTGGGTGGCCGTGTCTGTAGCTCACTGCTCCAGCAGGCTTTGCAGCAGGATTTCTGGGCAGACACGACCACTCAGAGGGTCACTGCAGTGTTTGGGTGGTCATCTTTTGAGCAGCCCAGTGTTCTGAGCAGTGTTGCTTAGAGTGGGGCCGCAGTCAGCATTGTTTGGCAAACACTGTATCAATTAAGTACACATGCTGTAGCTTTTCATGTGTCTTCTCTGTGTAACCAGCTATGGCAGCGAGACTAGATGATGAAAGAAATCAGCCTGGCCCCAAAAGAGACAAGCTGTAGCAGTGTTATTCAAATTGTGGGTTGGGTCCCACTTGGTGAGTCACAACCTGATGTCAGGTGGGTCACGGAAAGCTGGGAGCAGCAATCTTGAAAGCTGCAGCCCTTATTCTTGCTATCTTCATGTTGTGAGTGTTGACAGTTTGAATTTTCAAATGAGGGTTTTTTAACATTTTGTTTTTAGTTCAGTTCTTTTACATAATATTTTGTCCCAGTCTTGCTTTCTGTCAGGGATGTTTCATGGCTGTGCAATTGCTGCAGTCCAAGAATGCCAGTTTGCATTCCAGGAGTGTCATTTGTTTATGTCACTATGATGGCACTTCCTGCTTCATGATGGCACTTCCAGATTAATTACATCACTTCTGGTGGGTCCTGACACAAGTGCTATTCTAAAAAGTGAGCCTTGGTTTAAAAGGCTTGAGAACCACTGACCTATAACCCTAAGCGTGTTGCAATTTACAGCTCATCCAGGCATCAGTAGGGCTTGATTTGCTACTGTCTTGTAGTTTTGTTGTCATTTTGGAGGCAGATTGTCTCCAAAAGACTGGAATTAGAGATCTTTCTAATAGACATCCTAGTATCCACAGTATCCATGGATAACTGAAACCGTGGATACCGAATCAGTCGATACCGGAGTATGCCTATACTTACCTTTTCTTCTCTTACAGCAGCTGCTAGTGGTGTCAATGAGTTCACTGTGACCCATTAGGGGAAGTTGCCCTGTTGCTCTCCCTAACAGGCTGCCATGGTCTCACTGACACTTCTTACAGGACTTGTCCTTATAATACAGTAGATCAACCTTGCAATTATGAGGACTTAAAACAGAGGCTTTGTTAGGTTTTTGTGCTGCTACAGCATCTCAGTTGTATACAATTGTGGGAAATATAATTCCCTTTTTTTTCTTGTACTTATTGAGAGTGCTTTGCAGAGTCAGGTATATTATATGGGAATTCGCTTGTCTCACTCAGGGCGCAATCCTAATCAGCTTTCCAGCATAGCTGTGCCAATTAAATGGGGCATGTGCTGCATCATGCAGTGGAGGAGTAATCACAGAGGACTCCTTGAAGTAAGGAAATGTTTGTTTCCATTGTCCTTACCCTGGTGCTGGAAAGTTGGCTAGGATTGCGCCCACATTCATGTGCAGAAATCTTTGTTGGCTTATAGCGTGCATGCACTCTATTGGCACTTAAATGGTTGTAACCTGGTGCTGCGTACGGAGCACTGAATGAATACAGTATTTAAAAATAGCAAGCAGAGGGGGAAAACAATAGGTTCACCACATTTTACAAATGGCTAGATGGAGGCTTTAGAAATAGCTGTGTTCTGCAACTGACCAGAACTGAAAGACAGAATATGCCCTGTGATCTGCAATTGAGATGCTGTGATACTGATGCAGCAGTCGCCAACCTGTTGCAAATAGCCCTTCCACATCCTGAGCAGCGCTTACTGTTCTATGGAAGTGCTTCTCCATTTTCAAACTGCACTGGTGGCAGGGATGCTCTGGACAGTTGCCTGCTGTTCAGCCTTCTGGGATGGCCGGGCATAGACACAACTGCCCAGAGCATCCCTGCCACCAGTGCAGCTTGAAAAAGGAGTGGCACTTCCACAGAATGGTAATTGCCACTCACAGGGGTGGGAGGGTGTCTCTAAACCCTGGATATGGCCCACGTGAATCACTGGAGACCCCAGTTTGGAAACCCCAGTTATAATGGAAAGAGGGATATTAACTCTTGTGACCCAAGGACACAATGGCTAAATCCCTTTCCTGCATTTTAACCAATAGGATGTAAGCAGGAAAAAAATATCAGAGTTCCACCATACACTAGTAAAAGATAGAAGACAGCAAACAAACTGCCTTGACTAAGAGCAAAAGAGATCTTTCAAGATAAGTAGAGGTGGCTGATTGATGGAATATGGGGAGATAGTCTAGTTTCCTCACACCTGCTGATTGGCATGCCACTGAAGATGCTAAGCAAGACACCATGGAGTGAGCTGGGACACTTGGAGCCAAGGAGTGGCTGACCCAGTTGAGACAAATTAGTGTTAATGGATAGAAGGATGCATGAGGGCACCAAATGTGCTCTTCAAGAGAAACTAACATGGTCCAAGCTTAATTCAGCTGCCTGAACGATGGAGTCTTGCTGGTGAAGCATTAATAACCCACAGCAGGAATCTCATATGCACAAGTGCTGGGGAAAACTACATACATTTGTGTGCAGCAAGAATTCAAAATGGAGCTCCTAAACCAGGGCAATTTTAGTATTTTTGAAAGTGTGGGGGAGGGGGAATCCTGACTGGCTTGACGTCATGTCTGCTCCATCAGGATAGTATTAGTAGCATTTATATACTGTTTTTCAACAACAAAAAATTCACAAATCAGTTTACAGAGAAAATCAAATACAGTCTGTACTCATTATCCACTAGGGTTAGGTTCCTGGAAAACCTAGCAAATGCTGAATCACTGAGCTTGTGGGAAATATGGGGTCAGGTATAAGGGGACACTCTTCACCATATACTCTATGGACATTATGAACCCAAGTCTACAGTAATACAGTACGGTATATTGTTGTTGTATTGCATATACTGTGTAATATTACTGTGTAATATTATATCTTATTCCATCTATATTTTATTTTAAGAAAAAAACAACAGAAAATGAGCAGATGAAGGTGCAGTATAGCACAGAAAAAATTAATTCAGAGGAAGCATTGCTTGGTTTTCCAAGCAGATTTTTGTTTAATTACAGTGCATTGCAGGCAGCCTACTTGCCATTACAGAATAACACCAAATTGGCAAAAATAAAAATCCATAGAAAATGAGCAGACTAAGGCAATGTTTTCTCTGCCAGTATAGAGAAAATATTGCTAGGTTTTCCAGGCTCCCCCAAAGTAAAACAAAACACTGAGAAGCAGTCATAATACAATTGGCTGTCACCTGAAATAGCACAGATTACAGGAGGAATCTCCCAAAAAAGACTCTAAAAAGATTCTGCAGGTCAGAAAAACCCGGGAGAGGTTAAAGTGAGCAATGGACCTAGCAGCTAGTCCTAGGAAGGACAAGGGAAGAAATGCAAAAAGAGCCTGTTACCTTTTGTTCACTCATTGTGGTTTGAAATTTGTAATTGCTCCCTTGGCTATTAGCCCATAAGGGCTAATGGGTGTTGCTGTTGGTTAAACCGCTGTTCTGCTAAGCTTTCTGACTGGAAGGTTGGGAGTCAAGACCACACAATGGAGTGAGCTCCCATTGCTTGTCCCAGCTCCTGCCAACCTAGCAGTTTGAAAGCACATAAAAATGCGAGTAGATAAATAGGGACCACTTTGGTGGGAAGGTAAAGGTGTTCCGTGCACCTTGGTGTATAGTCATGCTGGCCACATGACCACGGAAGCTTGTCCCCAGACAAACGCCGGCTCTTCAGGCTTAGAAAAGGAGATGAACACTGCCCCCTACAGTTGGTCACAACTAGACCATTAGGTCATGGGGAAACCTTTACCTTTTACCTTTACCTATTAGCCAATGGCTCAAGAATTGGCTAGCTGCCAGTGCTTCTTTCCCTTTGTTTTGGAGATTTCTTTTGATAAGAGAGAGTCCCTGGGGCGGTTTTCCTCACAGCCCCAGAGACCCTCTCTTATCAAAAGATAATCAATCAATAGTATTTATATGTGCTTTTCAACACAAAGTTCACAAAGCGGTTTACAGGCAAATAGTAATAATAAAGTTAAATGGTTCCCTGTCCCAAAATGGCTCACAATCTAAAAAATTACCCCCAGCAACAGCCACTAGAAAAGACACTGTGCAGGGGTGAAGAGGGACAATTACTCTCCCCTTGCTAAATATAAGAGGAGCACCACTTGAAAAAGTGCCTGTTGCCTAGTTACCTCCTTAAGAACATTTTGGTTTTGCTGAAACCTCAGAAGTTCCATCTGTTGTGCCTAACCAGCCATTCTGAGACCAGGGGCAGACAGGCGTGGCCTCAGCGGGCCTCAGAAGAGCCTCCAGTGGCCACCAAAGTGCAGCTCCGGTCTCCTTTGGAGGCTTTAGGTTGAGCCAAATCCAGGGATGTAAAATCCCCAGGCTCAGCCTGTATTTAAATTTGATGGCATGAATATTGATACATCTTGCCATGCCTGTTGGGCCCATCAGCATACACTGCAGTAGCTTCCAGAAAGGTCCCCTCCCAGAAAATGTAGGTAGGAGCAGGGAAGAGGAAAGGAGAAGAATAGCTTTTTAAACATGCTTTGTGCTCTGGTTTTTGTCAGTGAGGTATGCTCACACTGCATAATTCAGTTAAAATCATATTGGTCCATTCGGGGGGGGGGGGAAACACCCCAAACCCAAAGCAGGCTAACTTGGATCAACTAATACAACATGAGTAGTGAACAAGATTTGAGTTCTTAACAGCCCTTCTTCTGGCTGGATGTTGTGCAAAATGGGGCAGAGGATTCAGAGGGAAAATTGGACATGACTGAAAAGCCCACACCCACAGTTTGCAATAGTGCAGTGCAGGAGGGTTTGTGCAGACTTAACTATATCAGCCTGTGCTAGGTGCAGGTTAGATGCACTTAATAGAAGTAATTTCTGCACAACCTTCCTGCACTTCTACTGCAGACTTGGAAGCTTTTTCATCATGTCCACTTTTCCTTTTTTCCCACTGTTTTCAAATTAGAGTTTGATGGGATCCCCAAGGTCATCTAGTCCAAACCCCAGCCTGTAGCAGGAAATCCTCCTAAAGTAGCAGTTCTCAAACTGTAAATCAGTGGCCCACCTATCACGAAACTGACAGGGTAGATTAGTCTATGTGCATCAAGGGTTAAACAACCTGCTACTTGGGGGGGGAGCACTGCTGCCCAATCCCCATTATAAAAGAGGCTTGAGAAGCTTTTTTAAAGGTGGGTCCTGATGCTAAAAGGTTTGAGCACCACTGTCGCAAGGCATTTCCAGTGACGAGATTACCTCTCTTGGCAATCTGTTCCACTGCCAAACCACCTTCACTGTTAAAAAAAATTTCTGACATCCAAGATATCCAACCAGAACATCCTTTTGCAGTTTGTACCCATTTGATCTAGTTCTACTCTCAGGGGCAGTTGAGAATAAATTTGCTCCTTCTTCCATATGACAGACCTTCAGGTATTTGAAGAATGCTATCATCCTCTCAGCCTTCTCTTTTCCTGGCTAGACATACCGAGTTCTCCCAGCTTTTCCTTGTAGGGCTGTGATCATCCCCGCTGCTCTTTTGTTCAACATACAGCTGAAGAAGTGTTCTGGAGAAATCAAAAGCTTGCTCACTGCTTCATTCTATGTTAACTAGCTCTAGTCAAGGTATAAATCCCTCCAGAGAATGATAGTTCACTTGGGGTAGCAATAATTCTGTGTTCTCTCAATATCTGTCCTAGTAAGCCTAAGCATCGAAACAAAAGTCAACTTTCATGGCTATCATTAGGTTGTTGAATATAAGCAGAGGAAGAGCATGGGGAATAATATGGTGCTCCTATCTCTCCTGTTTTATGCCCCACAAACCTGTTTGATACTTCAAGCAAGCATTGGCACCTATAACTGACACAGTATTTTGATTAATTTTGTCTGCACTCAGGCCTTACTGAAAATGGACTGCCAGGGTTTGGTTGTCCGGCTGATTCAGGATTTTGTGCTTCTGACCACTGCTGTAGAAGTAGCCCAACGCTGGAGGGAACTTGCTGAGAAATTGGCTAAGGTCTCCAAACAACAGATGGATGCCTATGAAGCCCCCCATCGGGACAAGAATGGAGCTGTGGATAGTGAAGTAAGGAAGCATTCATGCAATGTTTGGGTTTGCATTCTTGGGTTTGCTGGATGACTGGTTTGGCACAATAGGCTGGGGAGGGAACAATTTTGGATGGTACTCAACTGCCTTTCATCTTGGATGATGATAAATTGTATCTGAAGTACATGGCTATTTTGTTGTGTGGTCAAAAAATGCATTGCTCTTTAAGACGAATTCTTCTTCCAAGGTCTTGCAGATGATACGGTTCACTTGCCATAAACAGGGCTAGGTGTGACATGGCCAGCCAGCACTCTGAAGGAAATGGAGAGTATGCCAGCCACAGAGAGATTAGATCTCTGTTTGCCTGAAGTAGTTTCTCAGCATTGGGAAAGTTGTAGAATTGGTTCCTGCATCCAGCTAATGATTACCACAGTACATAATGCTGAAATAACTGTTGCATGGTTGAAAGATCAGCAGTACTATCAATAAAACCACTCTGCAATCAACATTTGAGCTAAAACTCAATTTGAAGTACTTAAAATTTAATTGGACAGCACTGTTTCTGGATTCAGGGTGCAGTCCTAACCAACTTTCCAGTACTGATAAAAGGTAAAGGTTTCCCCATGACTGAATGGTCTAGTCGTGACCGACTGTAGGAGGCGGTGCTCAACTCCATTTCAAAGCCTGTAGAGCCGGCGTTTGTCCAAGGACAAGGTTCCGTGGTCATGTGGCCGGCATGACTATACACCGTAGCGCACGGAACGCTGTTCCCTTCCCACCGAAGTGGTCCCTATTTATCTATTTGCATTTAGGTGCTTTGGAACTTCTAGGTTGGCAGGAACTGGGACAAGCAACGGGAGCTCACTCCATCGCGCAGTTTTGAACTGCCAACCTTCCGGTTGGAAAGCCTAGCAGCAGTGGTTTAACCCGCTGCGCCACTACGTCCCAGTACTGATATAGCTGTGCTAATAGGGTATGTGCTGCATCCTGCCGGTAGAAGACAGTCATGGAGGCCTCCTCAAGGAAAGGGAATGTTTTTCCCCTTACCTCAGAGCTGCATTGCTCTTCTCCTAAATGCTGGAAAGTTGATTAGGACTGTGCCTACAGTGTGTTCTTTATATGCCTGAAACCATCTCCACTTTAGGTTTGTGTAGCCTAGCCCCTTATGGTATTGTATTACGAGCTCAGTATGTTGGACTCTGCTCTATTTCAGAAAGTCATATGTATTGTTAGCCTAGTTCTCATTGAGGTAATAAACTGTATCATTTAATGGTAAATGGAGGCTGGCATAGTTGAATATTCCGCTTTAACAAAAACACCTCTGCATGGAAAACCTGATGAAGGCAATGCAGTACTAGCCTTTTCTCTGACTTCTAGTTTTCTGTATTGAGGTGGTGGTTGTTTTTTGTCAGCCCTTTCCTACAATCTAGGGCAGGGATCTCCAAACTATGGCCACATCTGGCTGGCTACAAGATTTTATTTGGCCCACAGCAACTTTTCTTTTGTCAAAGCATTTGCTAATGTTTGACATTTTTACCCATTATATATCATTTCTCGGTTTAAGCATGGCATTATTCTTTGTAATACACATTTGACTTTTATTTTGAATCATGTCATGCTGATTACAAACAAGTACATGTAAGTAAAACTTTTCATTCATTTATAAAACTGGTTTTTTCGGTCTGCAAAATATGTAAAATATATAATGTGGCCTTTGTACTGAAAAGTTTGGAGACCCCTGGTCTAGGGTAACCTAAACTACTACAGTGAGAACTTAGACCTACATGAAAACACAAATCACTGAACAACTGCTAAGAGGGGCGCAATCCTAACCTAAGTGATACTAGGGGCGCAATCCTAACCTGGAGTTAGGCAGGCACAGTTAGGCCAGCAAAGTTTGGCTGGCACAAGGGACACCATAAAGTATGTTTGGACCACTCTCTGAGTCAGAGAGGCCAGCACACAGACGTGCGCCATCCACCCTGACTCTGGGAGTAGTCCAAACACACTTTATGGTGGCCCTTGTGCTGGCCAAACTTTGCTGGCCTCACTGCACTGGCTTAACTCCAGGTTAGGATTGTGCCCTAAATCTCAGGGATTTTCTGAACTGTCTTGGATGTGTAGACAAGAACAATACAATGCTAGTTGTGTTTTCTAAGGATGTTTGGTTAACCTGGCAGGATTTAATCTGGTTTCTTGGCCTAAGGACAGCTGAATGGTAAAGGTTAAAATATCATTTAACAAACCACATGCGCCAGGTTGTCCTGGTGTCTAGTATTTATCCAACCAGGCTCTTGTAGGTCTGCAGCAGACTTGAGCAACAGTCTTCAACTTGTTGCCCCAGCCCCATACACTGTTGCCAAATTGGGGGGGGGGGCACCTGAACATGTGCAGTGCTGTCAATGTGTGTCCCGTGGAGACTGAAACAGGAGGAGCTGTGGGGTGTGCGCAAGGACAGCTGTGGACAGCTGAGGCCTGTCTTGCTCCTCCCCCTTTCATCTCTCCCCCCCCCCTCATAGCTCCTCTTTCTTCATCCTTTTTGGAAGGAAAAGGAAGATTGATAAACAGATTCCTTTAAGGGCATCTTAACCTCTTGCCTCTGATTTTCTCTGGGCTTTATTCATATGTGCCCTTTACCCCTGTTTCCCTTTGTCCTGATGTCCTCAGTCCGCTCCAGGACACTTGTGCCTCTCGCCATCTCTTTCTTCTCCAGCCTCCCCCCACCAATGTCCATCTGCTCTACTGCCAGTGCCTTCAGTGTACAGGTATATCCCTGTATCCATAGATACTGCTAATCCGCTGATACGGGGCGCATTTTTAAAGGAAGGGAAAATTAAAGAAAAAAGCCAAAAATAGCTGGGCCTACCTTTGCATAGCCCCAGAATGCATTGGGTGAAGGGAAGCTCAGTGAGACCAGGAAGAGTCTGTGGACAGCTCAGGAGACAGCCTGCAGCCCTCAAAACATAGCGGTTTTGCTGCACAAAGGTAGGCATAGCTACTTTGGGCTTTTTTCTGTACTTCCCCTGTTTTTTAAAAGGGCACCCCCAGTATCCATGGATGCTGAGTCGGTGGATACCAGGGCATGCTTGTATTTCTTTTCCTCACACTTTCAGTTGCTTCCCCTCTCTGGATCTGCCTAGTCCACTCTTGTCTTTCTCTTGGTTTTTGCTGTCCTTCCAGCCCCATCTGCCCACTCCAGCAGCTGCTCCCTCCAGACCCTGCCTTTCCCCCTCTGGCCACCTCTGATCCACGGGCTGTAATGCAGTCCTCTTCCTATCTATGTAATGCAAAAGTAAGTCTCATTAAGTTCACTGTGGCTTATACTGAGTCACGTGTACAGGATTGTAGACCTATGGCCCAGTCCTATCCAGCTTCTCATGCAGGGATGCAGGAGTACCAGAGCAGCTTCTGCTGCAACCTGTGGGGGGGGGGGGTTCTGGATGCTCCCCCATTCTGCCTACCCTGCCTCGTTCAACAGCCTCCCTACTTCCCTCCAATCTCCTGCACTGGCTTACCTCCTCTGGTGGGTCTGTGTAGAACCCCCAGCGCACTGAAAGGCTCTGGCCTTCCTGCTGACACCCCAGCAGGGCGCTTTATGGTTGCTTTACAGCAGTTGTCACCAGCAGGATACCTAATGTGCTCGTCTCCCAGCAAGGGAGTTCAGCTATAGTTCTGCCCATCTGCACTGATGAGCTTGAGACAAAGAGCCAGAGGAACAGGGGAGCCCTCGTGTTCCCCTTTGGGCGTAGTTGTCTCCTGAGAAAGGGGCTAGGGTTAGGTGGTGCTTTAACAATGTGTGGGATGGCTGGCTGGGATGGGGCATACTTTTTCCCCCTTTTGGCTTCTTTCCTTCAACCCCATAAGGGATGGAGGGAGCCAGTCCCATAAGGGGGTGGGGAATGCGCACACGCATAGGAACTGCTGGGAGATCTTCCATCAAACTTCTCTTTAATACTTCTGTGTTTTTCTCTCCTCAAAAGTTTTTTCTTGCATCTTATTTTTGCTCCTCTTCTTACTCTTCAAGATCACTTAATTGCTATCATCCAGCCTTTCCACCCCGTCACTCCATTCTCTCATTCTCCTTCATATTTGCAATCCCCACCATGATCTTTAAACAATCTCTCTTGTTCTCTAAAGAACCTTTTTTTCCATTTCCCAAACACAGGCACTTTTCATGTTGGTCCCATTTCACCTTAACTGTTGCAGTGGTGAGGCATGGGATTGTGAGTTGCAGGTTACCTGCACGTCACTGGAGAGAAATAGGTAAAGGAAGGGCAAATCCAATTCTTAAATGTTTAGAGTGGCTCCCCAATCAAAATCAAATTTGTCAAGCCGTGGATTAAAGGCTCCTTTAGGGCTGCAACATGCTCCAAGGTGATAGTAATAGGACAGTTGAGATGTAATAAAGCTACAAATAATATATTCCTGCAGCACTGAAGCCACATTAAGGAAGTCTGATGGTATTTGCTTTTGCATGTATGAGTTTGCTTTTTTCTCCTGGTCCATTTAAGTTCTGTACTTGGAGGAGTCAGGCAGAACCTCATGCCTGCCAGGTAATTAAGAATAATAATTCTAGTTATGGTGTCATATTATCCTCATGCATGATAAAAAGTTTGTATACTCTCATATTATCATACAATTCATACCATCATTCATATATTAATGCTACTTTCTTTATCAGGCAATGTGGAAACCAGCCTATGACTTTATGCTAACGTGGAGCAATCAGATGGGAGACAGTTATCGGGATGTGACTCAAGAGCTTCATATAGGTCTTGATAAAATGAAGAATCCGATCACCAAACGCTGGAAGCACCTCACAGGAACCCTCATTTTAGTTAATTCCCTGGAAATACTACGTGCATCTGCCTTTAGCCCTCGAGAACATGATGACTATGCCATCTGAAAGGGATTTCAATTTCATCAAATCCAGTTGCTGGCTGCTTTTGTTTTTTTTAATTTTTTGATGAATGGTGTGTTAAAGAGTGAACCTTTTGGAGAAGCCAAAGTTTTGGGCAGTGGTTTCTGGGGTAGGAGCGCAAATTGTGTACATTTGTCTCCCCTTTGCAGAAGATAGCCAACACTACGATTTTTCTATGCTCTGCAATTGACAGCTTTTCTTAATGTGTAACATTTGAAATGGAACGCTTTTTAGATGTTTGCAAATATCGGACTTCAAAGTTGAAATCACTTTGGAGGAGGACTTAACATTTTTATGTAATATAAGAAACTTTTTTGTCCCTTTTTTAAATGATCACTTTGATAGCGAGTCACTGATGTGTATTAAAATGAAGCACATGCTGACGTCTCCTTTCAAGCATTTGAATTTCTAATGTGTGACCGAGAACCGTTTATAAATCAGTGTGTTAACCCCACCTCTTCTTGTCATATAACAGCTCCCTGTGATTTGCTTGTATTTTTGTAAGGAAGAAAATGCACATTTTAAAATTAGCTGACTTTTGCAACTCAAAATTTCGCACCGTGTGTTAGTGTCAAAACAAAGTGTGTTTCATTTCTCTCAGCTTTGGATCTTGATAAGAAAGAACCAGAAACAGTTGCAGGTTTTGACTCTCCCATCCACTTTCACATAATAAGGGAAATAAACCTTAATGGATATCATTTTCTGTTCAAGAAGAACATAGTTGTTTCATGCTTCATTCTGTAACAGGAGTGTCTTGACCATCTCTGCTAGCAAGTGGTTCTCATCGGAAGTTTACATTTTATGGATGTGTTTTAAAAATGGGGAAGATGGTGATTTTCATACATTGTTCTTAATTGTGCCATCGTTCTGCTGCAGTTTTAGGCTTAATTCTCATGGCAGTGATAAACCTTTGGGTTGTATTACTTTCAGTTTGCTTGATGGGACAAATGCTCCACCATTCAAAAAAAATCGTTTGCATATAGAAAATTAGCATGTCATGGAAAAGGATAGCACCCTTGTCCCTAGCCATCTAAAGGTATTTTTAGTAGAGCATTCTCTCGTGAGAATGCACACCTGACATGTTTTCAGCCCAGGCACAGGTTTACTATCATAATGAAAACTGGACCTTCCTCTGATGAAAAACCCCATCACACCATCAGAAATTGTCAATTTGACAGCATTCTGTTGATATCCTGTTTAGAACATTAAAAATCCATATATGTTCCTGGGGTCATTGGTATTCATGATAAGCAATGCTGTCCTGGGCCATATTAATGGCAACCAAGAGTTGAAATAGCATCACTTCCATGGTTTCATGTACTAAAGCTACCAGGAATGTCTAATTCTACTTTCCACTGAAACCTTTTCAATCTACCTCTCAATTTCAAAACACTTCATGGGGGAATTTGATGGTTGTGTGTTTCATTGTTTGATTTGCACAAGAACCCATTTTTCATATTAATACACATTTATTGAATCTCCCAATAATGAGGTGCTGTTAAAATACTGCATATTTATTGTCTTTTTTCAGTCAAGACTTATAGGCATATATAAAACCTGCCTCTGGCAATGTGGCTGCTAGAAGTGTAACTTCTTTAATATTTTCTCATATTAAAAATAGCACATTGCATCTTTGGAACAAGAGAACTTTTCAAGCAATTTGTTTTATGTATGTGACCCAGCTTTCCTGTCAGTGTTCTGGAATTTTTCTTGAAAGAATCTGTTGGAAAACATTCCTGTTTGTGCACAAGTTTAATTCATACAGAGAGGAGAAATATCTGTATCTCATTTTTCACCAGCTCTTTTTCAGTTATTTCCATTTCCACTTTCTCTGCTCTGTCCAGTGAACAGCACCTTAAACTTCAGATTTTCTCACAAGATATTGAAGCAGATTTCTATGCAAGGTTTCATAGCACAGATTTGTAATTGGCCAGGTTAACAGTATTCTCCTTGCATGCTAGTGAAACAATTTCCGAAGCATGCCTTCTTATCGGCTAGCAGACTAAGTGTGATGTTGAACAAAATATTTGAGGGTGATGAACACGGTTGAATGTTGTACCCCATAATGCAGGCTTATAATGCAAACAAAAAGTGAGGACTTCTAAATTATTTTTTGTTAAGTTGACTTTTACTCCGGTGCTTTTCTTTCAATGTGGTATTTTTCAGAACCATAAAACCCATATTTAGTCTATCCATATATGTGTACCACAAAAACTGTAGATAATACACTATGCGAGGTAGTCTGGGTCACCCAAGAATCCAGGCATGCACACATGTATAATGTTTTTGCTGTTTTTATGTGGGCAGACATGAAGCTGTCATAAATTCAGAAGCCCCTCACAAGATAGCCTCATTCTGCTTGATCTATACCATTAGTGTTCCACATACATGTGAATAGTGGTCCTGGCCTTGATTATGGGTTAAGTCAATCACAGAATGAGTCTGTAGCTCTTGCGTGCAAATAAGGATAGGAACTGATCCAAAGCAATGAGATGGGGGGGAAGGGTTGATCTTATCTTTGCTTCTGTTGTCTTTTGTCAAAACTACCTCAGGTCTTACACAACTTTTCATTTTTTAAGAACAGCCTAAAGGCTCCCTTTAAAGTTCCTTCCCTCCCCAGACAAAGAGGACTGTTGAGTCACATCAGCAGCTTTTCCTAGATTAGTTGGTGCAATTGCTGCATGATCTATTTTTTGTTTGTTCTGGCTAAAAAGCCAACTCCTCCTAGCACACAAGTGAAGTGGTGTGTGTATATTCCGCCAAATGCCTTTTCACTCCAAGTTGTATGCCCTTATAAGGTAAGCTTGCTTTGGATTTTACATTGATACACTGTTTAAGTAGTTGGTTTATTGTACAAAGATAATTGAAATAATAAATTAAAGCAGACATTTTGAACATTGTTTTGTTTGTCTCATTCATGTTGAGAAAGCTTGATTGAAATTATTTTTGGCACTTTGAACTGAGGGCACGTCTGCTTGTTCTCATTGAACGGCCCCC
This sequence comes from Lerista edwardsae, assembly GCA_029204185.1. Classification (NCBI taxonomy): domain Eukaryota; kingdom Metazoa; phylum Chordata; class Lepidosauria; order Squamata; family Scincidae; genus Lerista; species Lerista edwardsae. The sequence goes on from JAJKFI010014834.1 coordinate 14,577, forward strand.
AGCAGAGGCAAGATGGGACTGGGGATAGGATGTCCCTCAGAAAGAGGAGGAGACATTAAGCCTGCTGATCCTGACTCCTAGTGGTGGGAGTGGCATTCCCCATAGGATTAGGAATGCCTCTTCCTCTCCCCAGCACAGGGACTTACCATACAAAATTTGTGACCTATCTCAGGGGCCTCCAAACTCTGGCCCATGGGCCAAATTTGGCTCACCAAGAAAATCCTCTAGGGTGGGGCACTGTAATTGTTCAATTAAATGACTCACCAGGGCTATTATATTTCCTTTATAACAAATCAGTACTTTGTTCCACATCATGAGAGATTCTGTGCAAGCCCGCCAACCAGTGGCAATTTCTTCACATACCCAATGAGACCTAGTTTTCCCTTAGTATACCTGTGTCTGGACTGTGTTTGTTTTTAGTGCTAAAATGAGAAGTGGACCTCTCAAAAATGCAAAACACAGATTGCATGTACTCTTGCGTGTATGTTAAATGTAATGTGCACAACACGTTCATACAGATCTCCAGTCACATACACTGTACATAGACTGTATGCACATTGAGCTCTGAATAGGACTAGAATAGTTTGGTACAGACTAGGAATGTAATAGAATAGGACTGTAATAGGTTATTGCAGCAATATGAAAAAAATGTCAATAGAGGGAGCTGGCTTATACTAGATACCCTAGTATACCCCGGCAAACTTTGACAGCATGTGCCCAAATTGGAAATAATATAAAAAATTATCTCACATACTAATGCGAATTATTGACATTTTACAATTTTTTAACAGAGAAAAAATGCTTGAAAGCAACTAATAATGCTTCTGAGTTGTTTTAAATTGGACAACTTTGGTTCATATTTATATTAAAAAATTAAGGAAAATAAAATAAGTGTATGTTACTCAGAGTGCAATCCCATGACAGATGCTATACTGTGCCCTATGGGTGCAACACCTGTCAGGAGATTTGTGAAGGTTCAGGCTTTCATAAAGCCAGAAGGTCTGGCAGAAGAACATTGTATTACAAGAAGGGAAACAACCATGTCAGGGAATGCAACAATACTGAGGTATGATTGTGGGACAAGAGAGTCCAACATGCGTAGACTGGAATAGATCCCACACCACCTGCTGCTGGAGATATAGTGGAGAACCAGTTGAAAGAGAGGGACATAGAAGAAAAGATTTCTTCAGAGGCAGACCTGGGGAGAAGTTGTGCTGAATGGTCAATAGATTGTGAATATCCCTGAACCCAGGGGTGTAGCTAAAGTAGTGCAGGGGGTGCAGTTTGCACCAGGCAACAAGCAGAGCTTGAAATAAGTGGCCAGAATGATGAAAACTTTGGTATGTATGAAGTATACCATCATGTTCTATATCTTTGCAAAGTAATTTAATGCAGCATGCAGTGAAACAAACCAGAGTGCAGTATCTTTATCAAATGTTATGGCGAAAAACCCAGAAAATGAAAATACAACTGTCATGTAAAAATAGTGGTTTGTTAAAATCACAGGTTTTAGGAATAATACTGTTAGGTTATAGATCGTTCGATGTGGAATTTCATGCAGAATGCAATGAAACAAATCAGAGTGTAGTATCTTCATTCTAGCCAACGTAAGGTCCAAAAAAGCCCAGAAAATGAAAATACAACAGTGATGTCACTTCCTGTTGTGACATCACTTCCAGGGCATCATTTTGCCCTCTGCACCAGGCTACACTTTCATTAGCAATGCCAGGCCTGAACCTAAATATGCTCAAAATGAGAGGGTTATCTTTAGATCATGCGTTACTCTTGCTTCTCTTCTTTCTCTTCTTAAAAGAGAGAGGATGTAGCAATGTGAAAAAATCGGGGGGGGGGGGATCTGGTTCACACCAGATTCCTTGGAGACCAGCTTGGGCCACATCTTAACCATTCTCTGATACTGCATGGCTAGAGGCCTAGATAGAAAGGCTCTCTAGCAGTTATCTTTAATAAAGTATGAAGTTTGTTTTAAGCCTTGAGAAGCTTGATAAGTGACAATAAGTAGTACTGTACTGTACCAAAGAGGCATAGGCATAAGTCTCATCAGAGGCCGCTTTATAAAGGATCAGCCCACAGGGCCCTCTAGCCAAGTACCAGATACCCTTATCCAGTGGTGTCATTCAAATGATTTAGGAACAGGAACTCACTTTTGATTGGCACTTGTCGGGAACCCGGAACCAGCCACGGAGCCCGTTAGGATCCAGAACGCCCGTTCTGGTCCGTTCCCCCTGAATGACATCACTGCCCTTATCTCTTGGTTCTGGCCTTGTAACAAGGCATGCCTGAGGTCGATGCCAGAACTATCAGCTCAGTCAGGGTGTCTGTTGGGCAGCTGGAGGAGGAGGAAGCAGGAGCATTCCTATGACTTACCCTGATTCCAGGTACAAAAATAGGATATATAGGAAAAGGGTACGTGGGATGCCTGGGAAGACAGAAATGAGCAATTCTGCCAAGCCGCTAGGAAGCCTAGAAGCCTGGAGCCTTGGACCAACCCAGACTGTGGGTTGCAACTTGAGTTGGTGGGTCATGAAATTGACAAGCTGACAAGGAAATATATTGAGCCCTGTGTTAAGTGAAACTGAGCCACATGTGTGTTTATACACACACATATAGGTGACTGTGAGTAGGTGACCGTGCCTTGGTCTACTTCAAAGGGCAGACTGAAAGAGGATTACAACACCACCAAAATGGTCCTTTTTTGATGAACGCAGCCCCCCCCCCCAAACAAACACTTGAGAAGGAAATTCCTCCTTTCTAAGGTGACAAGGAAAAATGTATTGAGGCCTATGGAACGTTAAACTGAGCTAAAAGGTTATTCATGAGTAGTCAAAAGTACGATGGCTCTTATAGAAGGCCAGGGAAAGGGGAATGCGAGGCCACTACAATGGCCCTGATTTGATATACATGGAGTTAAATAAATGCTCCAGAAGGTGGTCTTCCCTCAACATATGAAGGAGGACAAGGCTTGAGTTCCTGTAGAGTGAGACTTTTTTAGTCTTGTAAAGCTAGATGGGTCCCAATAGAGAGTCATTTTAAAAAGTGAGTCCTTTTGTCAAAAAGTTTGTGAAGCACTCTAGGCCAGTGGTCAGGGAACAGGGGTAAATTACCCCAAATGGGGTAAAAATGAAATTCCTGGGGGTAATGGACAGATAGGATTATGCCCCACCCCTTTTTCCCTCATCCTTCCTTCATGACCAACGTTCTCTCTTCTGACCAATGGAAAGTTCCTCTCACTCTTGCTTCCAATAGGAGATTAGAAGCGGCAAGGTACTTGGCCCCCAATAGGCAGTGTTCCTCTCCCTTCCCAGGCGGCGAAGAAGACCGTGGTTATCGATACCACTGCTGGTAGAGGGAGAAGGAAGCAACAGCAGGGAAAATGGCGGCCGTGGCTGCAACTGCGGCGGTGCCGGGTGATGGGGGAGCTGGTGAGGCCAAGCCTATTTCAGGCAGTGAGGCTGGCGCAGACCTGCTCCCGGCTGGCACTCAGGCAGCCGTGGAGTCGGTGGTGCTCAACGCCAGGGAAGAGCCTGAAGCAGCTCCGGGTGGGGAGGCCGAGGAGCTGTCGCCGCCACCCAGGAGCCCGGCAGGGATGAGAGACGTGCAGGCGTGGGGGAGGCTCTGGTGAGCGGCTGAGGTGTGTGCGTGCATGTGCCCGCAGGCGCGCACGTGTGTGTGTGTGTGTGTGTGTGTGTTGAGAGGACTTCTGTCGACGTGCCTCTTTGCTTGTGAGCAGCTAGGGCTCTCCCTGGGTGTGTCTTGTCTTGCTGTCCCAAGGAGTGGGGCTGGCGGGCGAGCGAGCGGAGGGAGGGCTAGTGTGCCTGCGCAGGGAGTCAGGGACACAAAGAGAAGCGGGAGGCAATGAGGCAAGGCAAACAGCAGAAAACAAAAACAAAATCAGAACTGCTGTTGCTGGCCTCTCTCTCTCTCTCTCTCTCTCTCTCTCTCTCTCTCTCTGTGTGTGTGTGTGTGTGTGTGTGTGTGTGTGTGTGTGTGTGAGTGAGAGAGAGAGAGAGCGCCAGCCAGCCAGCCAGCCCCAATCCGAATTCATTATAGAGAGAAATCTTAAGTCCAAGCACCTAAACCTGTTGTCAAAAAGGTAAGCTAGTTGTAACCCAGAAGGGTTGAATTCTATTCTCTCAAGGTCTGCAGGTGTACCCAAACTCTTTACAACTTCATATTTACATAGCATTAATTAAGCTCATTAATTAATCAAATAAAAAGCAATGGGTTCCAATATGTAATTTTTTTCTTTTGTTCTGGCGGCGGCGGGGGGCGGGGTTAACGTCAAGAGGGTAACATTGGCGTATCTAAATATATGTTGGGGTAAAAGGTCAAAAAGTTCCCTGACCCCTGCTCTAGGCTTTTCATCTAGCTTGCATATTAAGCTTCAAGAGGGTCATTTAATTGTACGTTAATTATCTGCCCACAGCAATAAATGAAGGAAAAGTGCTGCACCTTGTATGATCCCTGTTCTTGGAATAGTCAAATAAAAGTTCTTACTACACTGTAATACATACAGCAATGCTGAACAAAAAGAGCTCATTTTTGCTTTTGCTTTGTTTCACAGGAAAAGCAGGCAAACCATGTTACCCTCAGGATCAGGATTTACACTGTGTACACCACTAAGATGTGCTTCTGAGCAGAATTAAGTAAACCTGGAAGAAAAATTTGGAGTCTGCCTTGAAAATTCAGTGTTTTAAAGAAGGGGATGTAACAAATTCAGTTGATCTGTTGATGCAAAAAACCAATATTGACCTAATTTTTGAAGCAAAGGAATGCAAGAAATGAGGGGAAACCAAAGCAATTCTTTCGCATACCAGCTGTCTAAACATTAGCAAGGTTTGTTTGTAAGCCTGATAAGGAAGAATTGGAGGGGGATTTGGAAGGGAGATAAACAGACATAAGGACTGAACTTTATCCTTTCTATATCTGAATTCTCTGGCAATGTTCTAATTTTCTGACATTGATGAAATCCTGACACTTGTCTTCTGCTCCCTCACTGGACAAGACTTTGATTTGGAAGCCAGAGTTCATGTATCTACTCTCTGGGATGACTTTAGGCATATGGTCTTTAGAGGGCTGTATTCTTTGAGGTGAAAATGGGAGTGCTAGTTCAGACTAAAGCAGTACATTGATTGCTGTTTGTGGACCATGGTCCCAATTCTGTCTGAAACATGCAGAGTAAAAAGTGGTTGGGGAATTTTAAACAGAGTAGCCCTGTGGGGCTGCTGGAGCAGTTTGTGTCTATTGGACTGCAGTGCTTGAGGAGTCACCTGCTCCCTTATATGCCAGTTTGCTTTCTGAGATTTTCAGGGGTGCCCTTCTGCAAGCATCACCCCTGTAAATAGTCAGGGGGCAGCAGCGAAAAGAGAGCTTCCTCTGTGGCCACCTTTGTCAATTTCCCTCCCTTGAGGTGTTTTGGTGGGGAATGAAATCATTTGTTCTCGTTGGCATTTAGGCTGTAATAGAGGTTTATTATAATTGAGTGTTTTGTGGCTTTTACCACTGCTTTTTGTGGCCACTTTTTTCCTGATGCCATTCTTTATGAGCACCTTTCACTGCTGCTTTTAGTGCCTCTTCTTCTTTAATTGCTTGTTGCTACCTTTTGCTATTTTATTGCTGCTCTATTGTTTTCCGCTGCTCATTATAGGGCTACTTTGGAAGGTATTATTGTTTACTGTTTTTAATTTTTTAAATTATGATTGTATATTTTTTTTATTTTGTTTGCATCTTGGATGCCCCACAATCAGGTTAGTGGAAAAAGACAAAGAAAGAAGAAATTGGCTGATCTGAAGCAATCCCAAATGACAAGGAGCTAAATGGGCACATATTCTTTTTAATATTAAAAATAAAATAAGTTCAGAAGCAAATGTATGGAATAATAAAAATATATTTCAATGTATGGAATAATAAACTTATCAAGAAAAATTATTTCTTGCCAGTCCACATTCCTTCATCTCTAGCCAGCAGCCGATCACCCAGCCAATGTAAGACCCAAGCTGATCCTGCTTAGCTTTTTCAGGCAAGGCTGCAGCTCACAGGAATGTGGACTGGCAAGAAACGGGGAACGTCCTGCCAGTGGTGTGTTTTGCAGCTGTCTGTGAAAGCTTGGGAAAGCGCAAGAGCTGCATAGCCAGGATGACGACTGCACTACGAAGGCAAACATCTGGAGAAGTGGTGCATCCTGTGCTTCTCTCATAGAATAAAACTTGGAAAACACAATTTGAAAAATGGGGTTTATGGTCATCCTGCCTATGTAAACTGCCTTGAGTCTATGAGTCTTTGAGAAAGAAGGTATATAACACAATTAACAAACCAGTTCAGGGATCCAACATTATTGCTACAGAACTAGGTACAGTTAGGAGAGCATGAAGAGAGCCACCCTGGCCAAAGTAAAAAGCCATTTTTTCCTCTTTCTCCCTTTCACACCTCTCCATGAAAGGCCACACAAAGGGAAGAATTTCCGAAGATGATGACAGACATGCTGAATTCCCATCTCAGCCCAAAAGATGTGGCCATAAAAAGGTAAACGTTGTCTTGGACAATCAAAAGAACAAAGGATCCTGACCCCAGGATGCCCATATCAATATAAGCCCCAATTAACACCCTCATCAGGCTCCAGACTTCCTCACCTCTTTTATCTGAATCCTACTGTCTTGCTTGTTCCAGAAGTTAGTCCACGTAAAGCTGATCAGGAAAGTCACAGATGGGAACATTCCCAGAAACTTTGGAAAAGAGAGCAACCCTGAGCCAATCAGGACTCACGCAAAAATACTAGAACTGATCTTGTTTGGAGACCTCAGTTGTAATCCTTGCTTCACACTGGACTGAATGAGTAAGGACCCAATTCTACCCAACTTCCCAGCACTAATGCAGCAACAAGGTAGGAGAACAAATGTTCCCTTACCTTGAGGAGGCCTACATGACTTCCCCACCACCATAGAATGCAGCACACACTCCATTGTGATGGCTGCATCAGAGCTGGAGAATTGGATAGGATTTGGCCCTAAGATTATCATTTTGCAGCATTAATGCACCTCCACCGACCCAATTTAAGTAACCAGGCCAAACAGCAGGATGAAAAAAAACCACCCCGTATTCTACATCTTTCTCTATCTTTTGAATGCTCTATCCCCAGTAAAAGATGGAAGGAAAGGGAGGGAGCATTATGGTCCGATAAGAGAAAATAGTAATTATCAACATCCATTTCTGATAATAATTTACAGTACTACTCTTTGTGACCAATCTATAATCCAAAATTATGATAGGATTTGATGTATGGTACCGCATGTCCATAAGCACACATGCACACACAGAGAATAATATGTAACAATGTTATTTTACACCTGTTGCTTGTGTGGTTATATAAATATCATATGTGGCACTTCTAACATATGTGGAATTCATATATTATTTCTCTAATTACGGTTAATCCCAGATTACTGAAAGCTACAGATGGCAAGTGATTAAAAGGCCATTCTTGCTTCGTTTTAGGAAGTGGTCCTGGTGCACTTAACATGATGGTTGTTATTTTGGGGTCTTACTATTGACCCAAATAATTTTAATTTAATCACTGGTTTGTAAATGTGAATGTCTCAGCTTTGTTGGAATTTTGGATGCAACCCTGCCTTGCAGGACTCTGAAGGGCAGTGTACTATCTCGACACCTGCCACCTTTTACCTGCCCTCTATGATCCCTGTAGGAGCTCTGGTTCTTAACACGGGTTCCTTCATCCTTTCTCCACACACACTCTCTTCCTTCCAGATTATTGTAAGAGAAAAATCTCTGTGCGTGTGCGTGTGCGTGTGCATGTGTGCGTGCGTGCCCTCTGTTTCCACAATAGCATACCGCACACCCCTCTCCCACACTTTCAGACAAGGAGAATAGCAATTAGGGTTCTCTGTTCCAAAGTAGTAGGAACCTCTGATACTTCTAAAGGTGTGTACACAACCATGAAACTGTGAGTAAAATAGTGAAAACTTAAGCAACCTCCACCCCTATGTATGTTTTGTTGATAGCAACTAGACAAGTGGTGCATTTTACCAGAGGAAAAAGGGTCCTTTCCCAACTGCTTTGCTTCCCCCCTTTCCCAACAAATCTTTGGCCCAATTCTAGTGTCCTGGCAGCGTAGGGTCCTTTATGGCTATTGCAAAAGGCACTATGCCACACAGCACAGCCTGGCTGCCGCACAAGCAACAAGTGGCCAGGTCCACAAGCCACAGGATGTATTTGCGCATCCAGCCAGTTTCTGACCAAGACGAGCTTTCCTCTCCGCCCACAATGGCAATTTCCCAGCTCCTGCCTCACTAGCTGCTGCTGTAACCGGGAATCCGTTATAAGACAAGCTTGCTCCCAGGATTGCCAGAGGAGAGTCTCCCACATCTTTGGCTGCCTTTAGAATTTAATTAGTCTTGAGATTGAACTCCAGTTACTCTTTGCTGATAGTTAATTATACATTTCCTGCTTTTTTTTTTTCCATTCTGAAGTCCTGCATGCTAGCTGAGTCTCTGGATGAAAGGAATGAGCCACAGACAGTTGCTAGGCAACAGAACCTCAGGTTTAAATAATATGTGTCCGAAGGTTTCCATTCACTTACTGCAATGGTTCGTAAGCGTTTTAGCACCGGGACCCACTTTAGAATGACGTTTGTTCAGGACCCACCAGAAGTGCCGTCATTGTGATACCAGAGCCTGCTACTTTCCTGAGAATGCAGCAATAGCTGGGGTTATTTTTCAGCCATTTTCCAACAGCAAAGTGAATCAGAAAGAAAAAAAGCCTATTTACAGCCTTGACAAAAGCAAAACAACCACATCACCCTCCCCCTTTCCAGAATCCCAGCCATCTTCCCATATTTTCAATATGGCTGCTCCAGGTGCTTCACGACCCACCTGAAATTGGTGCGTGACCCACTGGACTATTAGCCTCTGGTGTATCTAATGGCAGTGAGGTGGCTGTGAAAGGGAACCCTCTGAAGTAGTCCCAGACTTCGACGACTGGGCCTACCTTCCATCTGCCCACCCTCCAGGAAGGACACTTTGTGTCATTTGTGGGCCTGTTCCCTGTTTTTGACTAATGGAATGCAGTTTAATCCACTGTGGGGATTCCAGGTGAAAAGCAGGACACATAAAATAAATGACAGAACTGCAAAGCTAGAAGGCGCTGCAAGAGCATTGATCAATTCAGCCAATGAGATCATCTGTATACTGGTGTTCTCATCCTCCTGATCAGTCCGTGCAGCTTCACATTCTGGTGTTCAAGAATAGTACACCTAAATAGCATTCTTCAGACATTAGTTAAATTAGGGATACTGTGTGGGGTGCCACACTATCATCCATGCTTTCAAATCCGGGATCATCCGGGGATTTGGAGTGGGGTGTCACCCTTATGCAAATGACACCAAATTCTATCTCCTTTTACCATCTTGTTCGAGTGAAGCTGTGAAAGTCCTGTGGGGTCTGGAGGAGGGCCCCATTGAGATTTAATCCAGGAAAGACACTCCTGGTCAATAAATCCTTGATGCAGGTACAGAGTCATTTGCCTGCTCTGAGTTGGGTTGCACTCCCGCTGCAGAAATGGGTCCACAGTCTGGGAGTGCTCTCCCTGGAAAGCTTGGTGACAGTGGTGGCTAGGTGTGTGTTTTCTCAGCTTCAGCTGGTGTGCCTGCTGTGGCCGGATTTGAGTTGATTGGACTTGACCATATTGGTCCATGCCTTAGTGACTTCAAGACTGGATTACTGTAATACGTCTATGCAGGGCTGCCCTTCGAGATGGTTTAAAGAAGCTACAATTAGGACAGAATGTGGTTGCCCAAGTGGTTACTGGAACTGGGCAATTTGATTCTGTTGGTCCACTGTTTCAGCAACTACGCTGGCTGCTCATTCATTTCCAGGATCAATTCAAGCTGCTGGTATTGACCTGTAAAACACTTCACAGTTTGGGTCCAGGTTATCTGAGGAACCGCCTTCTCCCATACATTCTGGCCTGCCCTCTTAGGTCCTCTGAAGGGGCTCGCCTTCAGGTGTTGCCTTTCTGCCCACTGTGCTTCTCTGTTTTTGTTATGCTGCTTGATTCTGCTACTGCAGGCTATTGTATATCTGGAATAACTAGTCGACTCCCAATGGTTTTATCATTTGTTATTATTTTATGTATTTTTATATATTGTACATTTTATTATTGGAACTTTGTAAGCTGCCTTGGCCTTTTGCCCTGGCCTGAGAAAGGCAGGATATATATTTTTAAATAAAAATAAAATAAATTGTAAATAGCAGCAGGTTATTCAAGCAAGTGATCTAAGCTTCATAGTGGTGGTTTGAGTGGACATATTGTATATGTTGTCTTCTTTTTTCTTTCCCACTTACTGCAAAAGGAGACAATTCTCTTGACAGTGTTGTCTCTGGAGAATTCTCACCAGGAGGACAAGTCTTCTAGGTCAAGCACACTGCATTATTATTGTTGCCAAGCCAGATGCATGCCCCCCTCACAAAAGAATACCTGAGATTTCTGCTATGAGGCCTGATAATGGCCAAGACTGCCAATTCATGAAAACCATCATGCGATGCTTCCAATTTGCATGGGAGATTAGCATGTGCCTGCCCCCCCCCCCCCCGTTATATAGGCAAATTGGAAGCATTGCATGATGGTCTCTGCTCACATGTGGCTTTTCAGACACTGACTCAGATTTTTGAAAGTGGAGACACAGGGATTTCAAACTGAAGTCAGCAAACATTAAGAACCAACTACAAAAAAAAAACTAAGGCTAAGCTCACCGTGACCTTAAAAGTTATGCCTTGGCACTGGATGGCCTTGGCACTGGAAAAATGTTTTAAATGGGTGGGGGAAGGTCTGCACTATGGATGCCTTCCTGACCTGTGGAATACTGATCTACCCATGGCTGATCCTAATGGGTAGATCTGGGCTCTGCTGCTGTTGTTTCCTTATAGGGAGCCCAGGTCTATCTGTGGCTGATTCTAATGGGTAGATCTGAGCTCTGCAGAGCCCTGGTCTACCTGTGGCTGTTTCTAATGGGTAGATTTGGGCTCTGTGAAGCCCTGGTCTACCTGTGCAATGTTGTGGGGGCCACTGGTGCCCCCCCTAGACAGCCCCAGGATGGTGCCCAGGGCTTGTGCCCCCCCTGCCCCCCTTGATCCGCCACTGCTGCCAGTACATGCAGCAGGCAACATGGAGTACGGCCAATTTGCAGATGAAGACACTTCTTCCTATCCTTCCACTGTCCCCAGCTGTTTGGAACAGAAACGGCCCAAAAGTGACCCGCTGCCCTTGATCAGCGCTGATCTAGGGCAGAAGATCACTTTTGGATAAAAATCTCTCCTGCACAAACATCACTTTGCATTCTGCCAGGGATGCCACGAAATACCTCTACTACAGCCCCCAGGGGTCTTTGCAGCCAGCCGCCTCTGCGCGGAACACCAGGCATGCAGTTTGCTGAGGTGGCAGACCCTGGAAGTGGCTGGCGCAGACACCCCTGGGAGCTGTAGGAGAGGTCTTTCGAAGCTTCTCCAGCAGAACACAAACTGCTGCTCACGCTGGGAAAGGATCGGGCACCGGATCCAGCCCATGGTCCGGAGTTTGGAGCCCTCTGCCCTAGATTAAATCCCAGTAACACTGTGTGCCTCTCTAGGCCAAGATCTAGCCCCTTACCTCCTTACCTGGGTGTTTCCTCATCAGGATCTTTTCAACAAAACAGGATCTTTTCAAGTTTGGGACACTAGCAGCTTCTACACTCCCCATTCTGTTGAAAAGGCCCACAAGAGGAAGAGAAGGTAAGGGCCTGGATCGCTGCTTTCCATATGGAAAGCACTTTTTTTTAGCCATGTATGCAAGTTGGATAGGCACTTGAAGTTGCATGAAGGACACCCCAAATCTGCCTGCTCCTCCTCCTGTGCTTGACCCATGCTACATTGTCCACTATGACTGGGCTGGACGGGGTTGAGATCTCAAATCCAAATTTTACTAATTTTGTACTTTAACATCCAATGCAAAATGTATCATTTTTTTCAGCATAGGGATGTCAAAACCGAGAGGGGCATCATGCTTGGTGCCCATAGAGAAACATAACCAATGTTTTAGTGTCTTCGGCAAGAAGTATGCCATTCTTTATTCACCTTCTGTTTCGGAAGAATGTCAGGAATGTTCCTATCCTATCTCTTGGGTCATGTGGGGAGTGGATGGAATGCAAGAGATATATTCAGTCTCTTCATCAACGTAAGTTCAAAAATGCCTCCAAGGTGCCTGAAATTATTTCTGGCAATTCTCAAATCCAAGCAATTTGAGACATGCCTTTGCCAAGTTTCCCACCCCTTCCATTCATAGGTGCGCTGTCCTAGGGATGGAAACATGTCTAGCAATAACTTAAGAAAGTGCAAAGTACAATGAAGAACTAGGAAGCCCATTGCCTGTACAAAGATAAAAGCTTTTCACTGAGTCGACACTGACATCTCTGAGAGTGTCAGATCTCAGAAGGCGCACAGTGACCTAGAAAAAGAGGAAAATGATCCTTAAATATTTGGCTGACTCATGGACCAACACTACACAACACAGATGTCACTAAGTGAGGGGGCAGGCATGAAAAAGTCAAGTTGCAGTTTAAGCAAATATTCTGTTTCCTGTCTGTGATAAAATGCTTGTGTTAATTTACTTGGGCAAACCCACCACCCTGGCCCTTAATTTGTGTCACATGAAGCTATGAAAGGAACTGGCTATAGTTGCAATGCGTGTTTTGTAGCAAATATGTCTCTTGCATGCAAATTTTGATATTCTCAAACCAACATATTTTCACATTGCTCACCAGGCTTTTGACAAACACGAACCAGAATTGCATCAAAGCTGAAGTTTTGCCTTTCAATGACGTATGGGGAAATCTGGACACTTCTCCTTTTTTTGAATTTTATTTGAGACTGTGGTTGCAATCCTATGCCCACTTTCTGGGGTGTACATTTTGTTGCAGTTTCACATCTCACAGTCCAGAACTGGCTGAAACTGGCAT
>JAJKFI010014837.1:0-17460 GCA_029204185.1 Lerista edwardsae
GGTCTCCAAGCCCCCAACTCTGCTACTATTTACACAAATACACAACACATTTCATTGAATACAGTTGGATTTGTTTCTGAATAGACGTGCGTAGGATTGTGATGTGTACAGGGGTGCCAACTCCATGGGTGCCAGTATGCTGATGGCACCCACAATAATTTTGCCATGGGTGCTCAGCACCCACAATGTTGGGCACCCCAAAGAGCGGGGCACCCCCATGTTCATCGCTGGGCCAGGAGCACATCCGGCCCAGCGGTGAACAGGCCCGGCCGAGGGCAGCACGATCGAGCCAATGAGCTCATTCCTGAGCCGTCGCTGGTGCCTCAGGAAGAAGCTCATTGGCTCGTCCACCCTGGCCTCGGAAGGGGGCGGGGCTGCCTGCTTCCAAGGCCAGGAGGCTGCAATCGCATGCCTAGCCTTGGAAGGGGATGCTGCAAGCAGCGGCTTCCGAGGTCGGGTGGCTGCGATTGCATGCCCCGGCCCCGGGAGAGGCTGCTGCCAGCCCTGGGCAACCCTTCCCAAGACTGGGGTGCGTGATTGCATACACCCCGGCCCCGGGAGAAGCTTCTGTCAGCCCACGGCAACCCTTCCCAAGAAAGGGGCGCACGATCGCGAATGCCCCGGCCCCGGGACAAGCTACTGCCGGCCCGCGGCAACCCTTCCTGAGACTGGGGCACACAATCAGGCACACCCCAGCCCCAGGAGAGGCTGCTGCTGGCCCAGGGCACCCTTTCCCAAGACTGGAAGCTTCAATAGCTTCCCGAGACTGAAGCTTCAATGACAGGCAGGCCCCCTTCTGAGCACCTCAATGACAGGGGGCGTGGCCACGTCGGACATGGCTATGTCAGGGGGTGTGGCTACTCAGCCCCCACCCCCAATGTTCGGGGCAAGTTGGCGCCCCTGATCAGAAGGCCATCTGCAGATAACTCATTATAGACCTTCTGGTGCCACGCCAGCTACATATGTGGCATGAGTTCAAGGAGAAAAAGGGGTTGGGATGGGCTGAAAAAAATGGGAGATCTGGTATTTCCATTTGGCGCAGAGATGCACCCCTCCATCTCACTCCCTGCCCCCTGCCCACCTCCCTGCCCTGGAACTCCCCAAACCTCCCGTGCCTGCTCCATCACCACCTTACCAAGTCTGGTACAGCCTCTGGGAGCTGCTGGCCCATGGGCCACACCTCTGACCATTTGTGGCCCAGAAGTGTGTGATGGCAGCCCAGCTATTATGCCATCATAAGGGCAGAGGCAGATCTAAGGGAGGGCAGAGCTCTAAGTTTTGCAAGAAGCCTTACCTTGCAGTGGAAATCATTCCTCTCCTGCACCATTTTAGCCAATCCTCACAGGGAAAAGCAACATCTTGGCATTGCTTACTGGCTACAGCAGCAAGGGAGAGGAGGGATTTACATGACAGGGTAAGGCTTCTTGCAACACTTAGAGCTTTGCCCTCCCTGTAGATCCGCCTCTGCACAAGGGCGGATCTGCCTTACACTGCTGGAAGACATTCTGGCATTGCAAGGCTAAGATAGGATTGTGCCAATAACACAGGCCATGCAACTGAGGGTCAGATAATTCTTTTTCCAAAATTTATGGTGGTTTTATGTGAATCTGGGGTACTGATTCCAAAAAGTGCCTCAGTTTTCCCCAATCCTGTCTAGTTTTGTAATGGAATAGCCTCATTATTGAATGGTTCAAGCAGCTTCCTTGTGAGGAAGCCATGGTGTAGGCTTGAACCACATGAGGAAGCTGCTTGAACCCTTCACTAATGAGGCTATGCCATTACCTCCAAAATTAGTTGTGATAGGGGAAAGCTGATGCCATTTTTGGAATCAGCACCGCAAATCTACCAAGAAAGTAGATCTAACTTCTAAGACAGCAAAATACATGTTCACTTGTGTAGTGTTTGAATCACCTTTATTTTGTTTTTCTTCACAGTCCTGTTAAAACGTGGTATCATATCTTGGTTGCCTTGGCAATAGCAGCTGCAAGTGTGT
Source organism: Lerista edwardsae (assembly GCA_029204185.1). NCBI lineage: Eukaryota > Metazoa > Chordata > Lepidosauria > Squamata > Scincidae > Lerista > Lerista edwardsae. The sequence continues at coordinate 1,994 of JAJKFI010014837.1, forward strand.
TGCCTGCAGTGTGTCAGGTGCTTGTCTGGTGTCTCAGCTGTTACCAGGAAACAAAATGTTGGTGGGAGGGTTTGAGGAGAATGCCTGAAAAAAAAGGAATTAAGTGACATGTATTTGTTTTAAGCCAATTGGAATGTTGGTTTCAGGCAAGGGGCCAACCACATGAATCTTCCTGGACAAAGAAGGGTCTCAAAGATGGACAATGGGCCAGGAAACAAGTCTGAAACATGCAAGGGAGGCAAAGGCCTTGAAGAGAGCTGGGGCAAAGGAGTTGAGCTGCCTTTTTCCCCAGGAGGAGGACAGGAGGTAGGGGCTCCAAGGGAGGGAGGGAGCCTGAGAAGTTTGACTGACTAGCCCTTGCTGGCTTCAGGGTGTTATGTTGCTGGCTGCCACAGGGGTTCTCAAATGGAGACTGGAATCAGGGTGACTTGTAGCAGCACCAGTGGGTTGACAATCCATAAACTGCAAGGCATGGTATGGTTGGTGGAGTGAAGGATGAAGAACATAGGTCTCTAGCCAAGGGTTTTGACCCCATAGAATCCTATGGGATCCTTAGGTGGAGTGACTCAAGCCACAGGTCCTCTATTGTTAGCCAGGGACATGTGATGGGTTCTGCCTGTGTCCTGCCACCCAGCAGAGGATGCAGTAGCTAGTTGAATGGCTTTTGGATCATTTCCTAAAGCAGTCGTTCCCGGATTGACTCCGAAGTGGAGAGGGAAGAGGTACTTGCAAAAATTAGCACTGTGACTCCCCTCTGGCTATGCTACTGAGGACAGCACAGCTGCAACCCTCCAAAAGTCAGGTTGTGGCCTACCTATTCCTCTCCCCTATTGCATAGAGGTAGAGCAATTACTTGACAGCGGGATTAACTGCTTGGGTTTGTATGTTTGGGTTTGTATGCAGATCAAATAATCTGAAAGCTCCTTTATATGGATATTGGCTCTTTCTTGCCTTGATACTGTAGTAACATTGCCAGCTCTTGAACCACTTCCCTGTTCCTTCAACAGTCTGACCTGCAGCAATTAGCAGGTGTTAATGTGTAACTCTAAGCTATTAAAAATATCACCTGCTGACCTCTGCATTTAAATTAGGGCAAGCATAAGCATTGACTGGGCCTGACCTACCCTAGATCTGTTTTATTTGTTTTCTGGCAATGTTAACCCTAAGCAGAACATTGCGGAGGGGTGAGAACTAGGAATAATCAGAAGGGTGAAAGGCTTCTTATCAGCCCAATCCTACTCAGGGCAGAGTCCTAAACTGGAGTTGGGCCGGCACAGTTAAGCCAGCAAAGTTTGGCTGGCATAAGGGCCACCATAAAGCGCGATTGGACCAGTCTTGAAGTCAGGGAGGATGGCTCACATCTGTGTGCTGGCCTCTCCGAGAGTGCTCCAAACATACTTTACAGTGACCCTTGTGCCGGCCCAACTTTGGTGGCCTCACTAAGCAAGTCTAACTCCAGTTTAGGATTGCGCTCTGAAGAATTGCCAATAGGGTAGCTGGGGGCAGGAGACAGAACATGGGGTGGGTGATGTGATGACACCCCAGCATAATTGTGTCACCCCACACCTGCGCAGTCACCCCTCCTACACACATGCACAGCCCTGGACTAAAAAATGTCTACGTTTTGGGCCGTATGGCAGCCAGACCAGGCCCATTTCTCAGCTGTTGCTTCTTAACAAAGGTGAGCCTGTCTCCCCCAGTGGAGGGAGGCCATTGATAACCCTCCTGGCACCAGCATAGCTACACTACTGAGATCTGCAGTGGCGGAGCATGTTCCACCAGCACAGAAATTCAGGTCCATTTCTGTATCCTGCAAAAGATCCACACCTCCTCCCAGCCCCAGTTTGTCGCTCTTGCCCCATTCCTCCCATTCTCTGCCTTCCTCCCACTGGCTGCCCCCATCCCCAGCTCACTTGCCCTAGTGGACGACAGTCGCAGATCTAGGGGGTGCCCGGGGTGACACGAGCCATGGGCGCCATCTTGGGAGTGGGCGCCATAACCATGGCGCGCCACACCCCCAAAATGGTGCCCACGGCCCGCCCCTGCCCCCGCCCAGGCCCTGCGCTCTCCTCGCTCTTGCCGGCCTTAAAGAGCCAGCGGGAGCGAGGAGAACGTGCTGCCGCCCGGCGCCCCTCCCACCTCTTAGAGCGGGCCGGGGGACGTGGCGCCGCGCGACCTTAAAGAGCCTTAAAGAGCCAGCCGGAGCAAGGAGAACACGATGCCAGCCATGGATCCATAGCCTGTTAAAATCCCTAGGTTGGTTTTCCATACTCACCTAGAGATTGATACTGATTCCTGGAAGCTTAGCAATCCTTGTGAGAAATGTTTCTGCATGGCTTTGGAACACACTGAGTTAGGCTGTTTGAATCAGATTCCTTTAATATTAGCATGGCTAGTTTTTCCAAATCCAATTTAACCAAATCCAAAACAAGGGGCTTCATCAAGCATCAGAAAAATTTCCGAGCTTGGAAGGCACTTCTGTAGATTAATGCATGTGATTGGCATCCATGCATCCATTTTGCTATGTGTAAAATGCTATGCTATACATAGGACACATACTAGAAAACCATTGCCAGTTGTTGCTTCCCATCCTCTGTTACTGTAGAAAAATAGATGTATGTCATCATCATGCTTTTTTCCCTACAGCTAAATAAATTCCATGTCAGAAATTGGATGTGTTTGAAGCAGTCCTAATTATTTTATTAGGATAATAAATATTAGGAAAATATTAGGATAATAAAAAAATTAGGAAAAGTGCAAGTGTAGCGCAAGAAACATTTTCATAAGGATGTGGCACCACCTATTGGAAATAGCAAGTATTGTACAATGATTCTTTTTACAGCCCAATCCTCAAGATAGACAGACAATAGCCCTCCCAGTGTAGTGTAGAAACATGCCCACTGACAGATGGACCATAGGCACTGGTGCAACACTGGAAAAAACATCATACTGACATAGTTCAGGCATTACCTGTATGTCAGTACAACTGCAGGTGAAGGGGTCAAAACAGAGGAGATTGGGGCATGAAGAGATAAGGGACAAGGAAGAGTTGTCAAACACCATATTCTAACCCCTCTTTTGTCTAACAGACATTGCCCCGATGCTGTAAAAAATGCCAAAAAAAGAGCTGGCATAAGTAGGAGTAACCCATCAGAAACAGTGGGAAATGGGAAAACAGCAGAAAATTCACCTCCTGCTGCCCTCTTGCCCCACTTACAGTACTTTTCTACCAGGGAGCAACAGATTACATTCGACAGCCAATCACTGTACATCAACCCCAGTAGTAAAGCCCATACCAGGGACAGTATAGCTCAGAGTATGTGGATGATGGGAACCCTGGTGAAAGGACACAATGTGCAAAGGGAGCATATTCCACAAACAAACTCCTGTCTCTCACAACATGTGTGGCAAGATATTTCCTGAACTCTTGTCTTCTCAGATTTCTTACTGGAGGCATTCTCTTCTCCTTCGTTCTCCTCCTCCTCCTCCTCCTTTTCTAATCCAGGGACTTGGAGCAGCTGTGGAAACAGGTCGGTGAGCAGAAGTGGGCGTCTATCTCCCACTTCTGCTGTGATCCCTGTGGGCCTCATGGATAGGCTGGCCCTGCCTCCCACCCATCTCCCATTAAAAATTTAAAAATGTGATGGCACAGGTGGGCTCCATAGGTGCAGCCTTGTTGTTGTTCAGTCGCTAAGTCATGTCCGACTCTTCGCGACCCCATGGACCACAGCATGCCAGGCCTCCCTGTCCTCCACTAGCTGCCTGAGTTCACCCAATTTCATGTTCATCGCTTCGGTGACACTATCTAACCATCTTGTCCTCTGCCGCCCCCTTCTCCTTTTGCCTTCAATCTTTCCCAGCATGAGGGTCTTTTCTAAAGAATCTTCTCTTCTCATGACGTGGCCAAAGTACTGGAGCTTCAGCTTCAGGATTTGTCCTTCCAGGGAGCAATCAGGCTTGACTTCCTGGAGGATTGACCGATTGGATCTCCTTGCAGTCCAGGGGACTCTCAAGAGTCTTCTCCAACCCCATAATTCAAAAGCATCTATTCTTTTATAGGTGCAGCCTACTTATCAGTCATTGGAAGACTATGAAATACCCTCCTTACTGAAGGAACTGAAAAAGGTTTGGATGGATAGAATCAAACTGCTACAACTGCAAGATTTCCTATAGGATTGCCTATACCTTGTTCCTGACAAATTTTCTTCTAGTCTTCTTATAACACCATCACGCAAGGTGTGGAATTGCCAAAAATCGTATATCTGCTTTTTTTAGAGTGATTTCCTGTCTTTCTCACAGTGACCTTGTTAAGCAGCATTCTTACAATATGTGAGAAATTGGATGTGCATAACATCCCCACTCAATCCCTCCCCCAACTGAATGTGTCCAGGATTTTCCATTTTCCATGTGTCCCAAATCCTATTACTCCGATGCAGCATAAGAGATGCCCATCATGCACAACTGATATTGAATGGATGTATCCTCATCTCAATGTTCACTTGGACCCAGCTGAAGTTGGTGCATCTGTTGCTTAGAAGTGCTTCTAGAGTCAGTGGAGAAAAAGAAGCCTACAATATTTGTTTATAAGTATTTGATTTCAATAAGTATGATACCCAAATACTTAGAACAATCTGGAATACAGAACTGAATCATCCTATTTTGTATAATTAATAGGAAGTGGCTTTAACTCAGGGATTTTCAATCTTTTTCATGGCACACTTGAGAAGGCACTAAAACTGTCAAGGCTCACTATCACACAAGACATAATAATCTTTTCAGTTTAATACAATTTCCCAAATTAATATATATTTAAGCTGAATGCATTGGACAAAAAACATGTTGGAGACCGAGCTTTGAAGTGATTTATATTTTGGAAGTACATATACTTGGGGACAATGTATACATTACTTTTTAAACAGGTTGTAACTTGCATCCCTGCAGACACGTTGAACTAACTTGCATGAACGACTAAGATCTACCAATAGCCTTCAACCATTCCAGTCCCAACCAGCAACATAAGACCAACATTAGTTTTTTAATATTTCCATTGTTCTTTTTTCAGGGTGACCAGCTCTGTTGGAACAGAGAATCCTGGCAGGTGCAGACGTGTCTTTGCATGTGACACTCACATGTGACACTTTTTAGTCTAATAAAAGGGCGCCTGAGGGGGGACACAATTGAGATGTACAAATTTATGCAGGGGATGGATAGAGTGGATTGAGGGATGTTCTTTTCCCTCTCACACAACACCAGAACCAGTGGCCATCCACTAAGAGCGCAATCCTAAGCCGCGCCAGACTGGCAAGGCTGATGGGCCAGCGCCATATCCGACACTGCTTAGGAGAGTCTGGAGCTGCTCCACGACAAGGGAGCGTTTGCTCCCTTACCATAGAAGAGGCTCCTGCCTCCCCTATGTGCTTCTCGGATCTGTGTCTGCAGCAGGCTAAACAGCAGGCGCAGATCGTGCGGCCCAAATTGGGAGCGCACAGCCTCCTGAACAAGCTTAGGAGGCGGCTGTAGGGCCGCCTCCCAAGCCTGCACATGTCCTGCCCACAACCTCCCTCCCCACACCAATCCCCGTGCCGTCTTGGCACGGAGCGTCCCTTGCACAAGGGAGGCTTCCCGTCAGCAAGCCAACGCTACTCGTAGCATTGGCTTGAGAGCTTTAGCACCAACATGGGGGTGCTGCTCAGTGCCCTCACATCGGCGCTAATGCCGTAGTGCCAAATAGGATGGCACTGTAAAATTGAGTGTTGGTACAAGAAAATATTTCTTTACCCAGTATGTACATAATTAATCTGTGGCACTCCTTGCCACAGGATGTGCTGATGGTGATGATGCCTAGCCTAGATGACTTTAAAAGGGGATTGGACAGATTTCCGAAAGAAAAATTGATCACATGTTACAGGCTTCCTGGTTACAGGCTTCCTGTGAACTTCCTGGTTTTAGTGTGAAGTGTCTGCAATGTCTTGCTTTTTTAAAAAAAATGTTATCTTAGAATGTCAAATGCAGGGGAGTGGCAACAGGATGCAAGTATCTTGTTGTCTTGTGTGCTCCCTGAGGCATCTGGTGAGTCATTGTAAAATACAGGAAGCTGGACCTTTGGCCTGATCCAGAGGGGCTTCTTCTTATGAAACTTGCCAGAAATTCCTCTTCTGTACAACTGTTAAGGAAACTAAAGCCCTGCTACCCTCTATTGCACCAGTGATTCTTACTCTATTTTTATTCTTGGCCTATTCCCTCTCACCCACCCCAAACTAAATAGTGGTGATCCCCTAACAGATCTGTAAACTGCAGGACCTTACCTGTTCATGGGTCCTTTGGAGATCAAGTTGCTGATAAGCATAATTCCATTAGCCAAAATGCTACGTTTGTGCTCACATATGTAGCCATGGGAATGATTCGTGCAAGTTAGCTTTTACACAGTTAGGTTTTACAAACAGTGTCTGAAAACTGGCCCTAGATGTGCTGGGATTGTGCAGGAAGCCTTAGGAGCTCCAAGGGCAAGGGCCATTTCTACTCCTCTTTCCCCCTTCCACTCCCCAAACTGATTCTAGTGGGCTTTTGCCTTGCTTTTCTTGGCCAGCCTCCCTCTCTTGCAGAAACACCTCCGACAGCAGAACAGGCAGCACTTCAGCGAGATGAACAGGGCAAGGAGCACTACGGCCAGGAGAAAGGCGATCACGTCAATGGAGTGGTACTGGATCCAGTTGAGATCAAGGGCTGCTGGCCGCAGGTGGGGAGCCCCCTTGTGCTTCATCACAAATTCCACCCAGTGCACCGCAAGATCCAGAGGGTGGATGGGCCTGTCCAGGTGAAGGGCGGAGAGACGCAGGATGTTCTCTTTATACCTGAAAGCATTTGTCAAGAGTACTATTAGGTTCAGTCGATCTTTGAAGGAGCGATATACGTTTTATTTATTTTATTTATTTTATTTATTAAATTTCTACCCCGCCTTTCCGCCCGAAGGCACTCAAGGCGGCATTACAAAATCAAAAATTAAAACACAATAAAATACATCATGATTAAAAACAGTAATTAAAAACAATATAAAAATAGAATATAAAAGTATAACAGACACCCATGGATCATAAAAGTACAAAAATATAAAAGAATGCAAAGACCAGCCAGCCTGTCAGCAACTAAAAGCCTGCTGAAATAAAAAGGTCTTCAGCCCCCGCCGTTTTCCATTTAACCTGTCACTTTGCATTGCTTCATTCTGTCTGAATACCTGGCAATGGCAATAAGAAACTGCAGAAAGGCAACAAGCACATTTCCATTGTCATCTCACGAGTGTACTTTAAGGGCCAAACTACATATGACCGCAGTTCAAATACGGATCACACTCCCCACCCCACCCCACCCCTGCTATTCCAGAGGAAAGAAAAACTTACAATTGCAGCATGTTTTCTCTTATAAAATGGGGGTGGAGTGACTGGAACAGAACCACAGAATCAACACCTCACAATGACCTCCCTCTGATTTGTGCCTCCCCCACGTTAGGTAAATAAACAAGGGAAAAAAACCAGGCCAAATTTGTAAGTCCTAACACAAGTTTGTACCATCACACTGTTTGTTACTCACTTTTTATCATAAATAACAGCCTTCAGTGCATCAGACAGGTCCTGAGAAGTCATTTCAACCACATTCAGAATTACTCCAGCTCCTCGAGACTCCATTCGCTTTGCATTATCCATTTGATCACCAAAAAGTGGCATCAAGACCATGGGAACTCCATTGCAGATCCCCTCGTAAACCCCATGGGAGCCTGCATGAGTCATAAAGGCTCTGGCTTTTGGGTGGGCTATTGAAAGAGGAGGGGAGGGTGGAGAAATACAAATAGAATATATGGATTATTATGATGCACACAATCTAACTTGTAATATGTAATACATACAATATGCATATCATACAATATTCACCCATTCACCCCTTCTCATTAGAGAAGCAATTAAAGTATTAAAGCAATATAGTAAAAATACAATTAAAATGCAATACAATGAAAATCAAAATATAGTATAATAAAATATGTTCAATATAAAATATTGAAAAAATAAACAATAAACAGTCCCAACCAAATTAACCACAAAGCAATATAATAAAAAAACAAAGCAGATCCCCATATAACTTAAAGTCTCAAAGGCTAGACAAAACTGATGGTCAGTTTTGACATCAAAACTGTATTTATGACATCAGCATAGTTATTTGCCTCCCTTCCTCAGATACAATTGGGCTGAAAGTCCTGTTGTGCACACTAGGGCTTTCTCTCAAGTAACTTTTTCTGGTTTGTGCCCAGAAAGATTCTTTCTGTAACATATAATTTCTGTAACTCTTGATTACAGGCTCAATGCTGCATTACAATTTCCCTTTTGTAACACAGCTTGGGCAGCTGAATTTACATCTGTGATCCGTGCACATACCATGGAGTGCTCTGGTTCCATGTTCCATGTCTAAATTCAAATTTGCATTTTTCTTTACAATATTTGGAATGTCTTTTCCATACCATATTTGGAATGTTCACAGATGCATACTCGTTTTTAATCTGATGTTTTCTTTATTTCTTTTAAAAGAAAATCGAGGAGTTGCTAAACAGATGAGGGACAACGTCAAAACAAAGTAATGACAACGTTTTTATTTCTGGCCCAGACGTACCAAGTAGATCATTCTGTGGAAGCCACTTAAGGAGCTTTGTGTTGTTGGCCAGGTTGGGTGGCACTTCTCCTGTATACCTCCACAGCACCTTCATGGGAATAGAAAAGACAGAATGAACATTTCTGTGTTATTGTACAATACACACCATTTGTCTTATATTTGCTGCAACACACAGCTCACCATAAGGTTACTAACAGCTTTCCATTATCCATCAGTACAACAAATCTGCAAACTTGATCAGTTCTATCCTCAAAGTACTGTTGGAGTCCCAAGGCTCAGAGGTTTATGACGAACCAGCATGTTCAGTTTAATGCGTGACTCACGAGAGTCTTCTACTCTGACTGTGGTAGCATGGGCTTCTCTCTTGATGGTGTGATCTGTGTTCTATTTGTTATGTGACTATAGAACCACTGTAGAGACTCTACTCTCACAGTTAGCATGTGTCTATTTCTCTTTTGTCATCTGAATAGTTACAGCTATTCTCTTCTTCACAATAGGTGGCGCAATTATACTTTTTTAAAAAGGTTAGGTTGGAAGAAGGATACACAAATTGCCTGGTGTGGAGAGACCCAGGGAAAAAGATGCTATGGATGCACTTGTGGTGGGCAGAGGAGGGCTGTTCTATCAAAAGTCAGCACACGTTGCACTGTAAGTAGTCAGAGTCAGTTTTAAAGAAGAGTGTCTATAAGGAATCATGGGTATATGGCTGTGCACATATTATAATGTACCTAGGTATAGAATATACTGCAGCCTGTATAGGTAAAGGTAAAAGTTTCCCCACGACTGAATGGTCTAGTTGTGACCAACTGTGGGGGGCAGTGCTCTTCTCCGTTTCTGAGCCGAAGAGCTGGCATTTGTCCAAGGACAAGCTTCCGTGGTCATATGGCCAGCATTGACTATATGGCGTAGCTCACAGAACGCTGTTACTTTCCCACCGAAGTGGTGCCTATTTGTCTACTCGCATTTTTAGGTGCTTTCGAACTGCTAGGTTGGCAAGAGCTGGGACAAGCAACGGGAGCTCACTCAGTCACGTAGTCTCGAAATGCCAACCTTCTGGTCAACAAGCTCAGCTCAGCGGTTTAACCCACAGAGTTACCACATTTCCTTGTGAATGGTGGTCCTTGGGTTCCGTTTAAGCCAATACTGTGTACAGATTGTCCTTGCACTGAAATGGAGTATGTGAAGAGATGTACCCAGGTGCAGGCTAATGTACTCAGCTATAGAGAAATGCGCAAGAACAAAGCATAGTAAAGTACCATGTGAACAGCTCTATTGACTGTCTGAACAAATATTGTAATCAGGTATCCTTTACTTTATTTCCCCCTTACCGTCTGGGGTATTGTCCCCAAAGCTTCAGCAATGTCCATGGCCTTTTTCATTGGAATTTCTGAGACCATTGAGCCCAAAGAAAACACCACAATGCCATGTTCCCCTGAACTGTTTACGATGGCTTCAAATTCCTACAAAAAAATAAAAAAATCTCCAGTCAGCATTTTGTGCATCATCTATACCATGCAACCTAGGCACATTTTCGTTTTAAACAGCTTAGAAGAAGAGACTATTTGATGGGTAAAGAACTCAACAATGATCTTCTCCTGCAAGAAATTAATTCTAACAATAGACTGTATAATTTACATAGGTGGATGGGAGTAAAATGTACAGCCCAATCCTATCTCCCCACATTGGTGTCAATATATAGCTGCACTAGGAGAGCGTACTGTGCCACCAATGCATCCAAAAACTTGTACTTACCTTTGTGTAGGCCTCCTGGTGGCCTATGGGTCTTCTTGGATGCACACCAGCTATATAGCTGGCATAAGTCTGAGAAGAAAAGGAGGGGAGGGCAGGCCAAAAAAAATGGGGGGATATGATTTGGATTTGGAATATATTTTACAACACCATGATAGGGCAATATGATTCTGGAAGGTGTAGTGGTTCTGTTGGACAGACCTGGAAGAGCCAGGTTCAAATCCCCGCTGAACCATGAGGCTTACTGGGAAACCTTCGGCCAGTCACTCTCTCTCTCATTCTCACCTACCTAACTGGGTTGTTGTAAGGACAAAAGATGGGGAGGAACTGCCCCTTGGTGGAAGGACAGTATAAAAATGTGAAATGAAAGATTCTTATCCAGGAGTTGTGCAGGGCCCAGAAGTTGTCTGTCTGCCTCCCAACAATCTGGAGTCTTTGCCGGTTCTTCTATGGGAGGCAGCAGAGACTTGGCCACAAACCAAGGGCCCCATCTGCCATGGATTGGACAAGGCCATCCTGGGCCTGATTACTATCACCTGTGGCGAAGGCCCACTTTCCCTGGCCATAGGAACATCCTTGTTTCCACCTGCTCACAGCCTAATCACTCCCGCAACAGCCCTACTCCTCCATCATTTGCTGAATTCCTGCCAATTAAGCACTGATTAAGAGAGCACTTCCCCATATAACCTTGCACTACCCTAACAGTAGCCCCAACCCTCGACACCTTCACACCACCCTGCCAGCATCCTGTAAATGTTCTTTTGTTTATCTTTGAATAAAGAGTCTTACCCCTCAGTCTTGGACTAGATTTGCTCCTTTCTCTGATCCAAAAGAACCTCCAGCCCATGTTCATTTCAGCACAATAGTCAATCTCAGGGCCACTGACCACTTAAAAAAGACACTACATTATGTAAACCAGTGGTTTCCAATGTTTTTTTTTAATTTACATACCCCTTAGCAGCCCATTTCCATAAATTGTACCCCACATATTAGCAAAATATAGTTGTGATGAATTCTAACACAGAACTCCTTTTCCAGCATATATTCTTTTTTGAGTGCCCCTGAAGGTCCTGGCAAGTACCTCTGGGGAGACACATAAGTTGGGAACCACTGATCTAGAATCAATAGAACAATTCGACACTTGGTGTTTTGTTTGTTTGTTTGTTTGGTTTTTGTCTATTTCTGCCATAAACTTTTGGCCTAAATGCTATTTTAACTTCTCCCACTCTGCAAACATTTTAAACTGCAACTATACACTGCAGTGTTGGGGGAAAAGACTTGTGATTTTCTCAAGTTTTGATGTTTTGGCCTGACTCTCAACTGAACTGAGTCAAGCGTGTCATTAACTCTGACTAATTTGGCTACTATGCCAAAGTTTGTTCGAACTACCGCACCATTGCACTCATTTCACATGCTAGCAAGGTGATGCTCAAAATCCTACAAGTTAGGCTTCAGCAGTATGTGAATCGAGAACTACCAGAAGTACAAGCTGGTTTCCAAAAGGGCAGAGGAGGTGGGAGAGATCATAACAGGTTTTATGGAGCCACTTGTGGTTTTCTTGCAGTTGTCGCCATGCATGCTTGGTTGCGCAACAACTGCCTGGCTTTGGTGGAAAACATCTCACTGAACAAATGATCAGGACTATCTTTTCCTTTCCATTCTTCTGAGTTGTGAATGGAGGGGGGGGAGGAGTTTTCATTGCAGTTTTGTATGGAGCCAAAGTTCCCTGCAGCCGCACATGCTCGCTCAGTTGCTCAAGTAACAGCTACAGCCCGGCTTTGGTGCTTTATTTCTATGAATGAAATGGCGTTTTGGTGGAAGGAGTGAAGCACGGTCAGCAGTGCATCACTGGCCCACCAGAACATTAATGTTAAGTTTGAAATGACAACTCTGACTACCTCCTGCACTTCCCATTTTTGACCATTTGTAGTCACATGTGTACCTGACCCACCACGTAGCTTTGCACGAAAAGACTCATGACTTGTGAAAATGACTCATGAAATTCCAGGGTCGAGTAGCCACAGGTGTGTGCTAGGACTCGTGCACGAGTCAGTTCACAAGGGGGTGGAGACTCCTGAATTGACTCAACTCAAATTTCAAGACTCATGCACAACATCGATACATGTCGCTCAATAAGATAAGCTCAAATTTCTTTATGCCACTTTTGTGACATTTTAATAGTAATTTTGATTTTTTTAAAAACACAACCAAATTCTGTAATCATAGCAGTGTTATGATAACATTACAGAATCTATATGCTTCAACTCATAATAGAAAAGAATAACTGCCTCCTGAGCTAGACAAAGCGTCCATCCATCCCAACTATTTGTTTTGCAGTGGTAACATGCAGTGGAATGTAATGAAACTTAATAAATGTCTTAACAGTATTTAATATTGATAGCCTGTCATGAAACCTGCTTCATGTGGATCTTGTTTTGCATTGGAGTTGGAGGTGAAGAGAACCTCATGTGAAGGAGGGGTCAAGTGAAAGTGATTGGCCTTAATGTGTTAAACCTAAAAAGCCTCAGAGAGCAAAACCTAAGGGCTGCTTTCAGGAAAGCAGGACAGCTTCATCAGGTCCTGTGGGAGCTGGTTGCAGTCAGTAAGTTAGGGAGGTAAAACCATTGTAGGGTGTTTCTTTGTTCTCTTTTTGAGTTCCTCTCAGCTGGCTTATAGACAGAGGGCTTTTATATGATGGGAGGAGTTCTGTGAATGGGAGCTCCTACCTTGTAAATTTATTATTGGATTTTATGATACAGAGGCTCTGTAAACTTCTTTTTAATCTTATATGTGTGTTAAAATAAATTGGCTTTTTTCTTCATTTCTTTTGGTTGGGTTTCTTTTAAGAGGGGTTTGCCCAGGAACTCCCCCTTCTTTAAATTGTATTAAGCCTGGATTGGTAGCAGCGGCAGCTACTAAGGGGAGGAAAGTCACACACACCCCTTATAACACAGCCCCATCCTAACCAGAGCTGGAATAGGTAGGCCAGCTGGCCTGCACCACAACCAGCCCTGGTTAGGAGGCAGCTGGGGTGCAAGCAGTGGTGCCATCTAAATGATTTAAGAACAGGTACTCACTTTTGGCACATGTCGGGACCCGCCCACCGGAAGTGACGTCATAAGCTGGAAGTGATGTCATGGCAGGAAGTGACATGAAAAAAGCCCTTTCTGAGGCCTCAGACAATTTTAAACTGACCCAACAGTTGCAACAGTATTCCACAGCACCCCCAGAACATGTTAAGGAGGCCTGGCATCTTGTTAAAGTGACCCAACAGTTCCAAAACCCCTGAGCAGCTCATTTTTCAGTGGCAAGGCAAAGGCAAGGCTCCACTCACTGCCTGCCTGCCTGCCTGGCTCTGAGAATGTGCAGGCAACTCAAACGTGCAGGAAATTCAAATGTTGCAGGGGGCAGAGTCAACTAGTGGGCGGGGGAATGGGCGGGGCCAGCCGTAATCCTAGGAACCGGTACTCGCGTACCCCCGCGTACCCCCTGCATGACATCACTGGGTGTAAGTCAGAGTAAGGAGATGTTTATCCCCTTACCCCAGGTAAAGTCCCAGCCACCCTATGGGGCTACTTGAATCTGCACCAGCAAAATTGTGGTGCAAATCCAAGTGGCTCATGTAGGGCTGACTAGACCAGGGCCAGGGGTTAGGATCTGGCCCAAGTGCCGGATCCTGGCCTCAGCCCCCAACATGGGCTGGTCTGCCCACACGCCCTCCCTCCCCCTGCCTTCCTTCATTTCTTCCTTCATTCTTCCTTCATTTATTCCACTCTTGCATCACTATTTATTATTTTATTTTATTCTTGATAAAATTAAATAAGTAAACTGTGCTGGTCTTTTGCCTGCTAATTACGTTGTGACCCTTAATTCTAATATTATGTAAAACGGCAGCTTGCTATTAACTTTTCTGGTCTTTCTGATATTCAGGTGCTACTCCCTCCCAGGGCACAATCCTAACCTGAAATGAGGTTGGCACAAAGACTTGAGCCAACCCAAGAGTGTCACAAATGCCCTGTAAAGGGCATTTGGACCACTCTCAGAATCAGGGAGAATGGCACATATCCATGTGCTGGCCTCTCTGACTACAAGAGTGGTGCAAATGCGCTTTACAGTGCATTTGTGACACTCCTGGAACTTGTGCCACCATAACTCCAGGTTAGGATTGCACCCTCAGCCATTCATTTTAGTAGCAGCAGCCTTGAACTCCACATATTACATTAGAAAAATAATTCCTACCTGAGATAATGGATGCTCCCTTCCACAGTTTAGACCTCCAATGAAGACCATGTTAGGCATAATAGGCCTGGGATACTCAAATATAAAGTCATAGCGCATAAGCCAAATGGATGCCTGACTATAAAGCTCTGGCACAGTCAATTCCCGATGTAAGAATTCCTTGCTCAGATCTTTGTAGGGTGAGTACAGAATATGACAAAGAATGAATTCCAAGATGCCAACTAAAAAATTATTCACTCGTTGATTAAATGCCATGTGATCTGTATTGCCTGTGAAAAATTTTGGGATGTAAGAAGGTGGGTTTGGACACTGAGTTGCCTCAAAGTCTAAACCACATGGAATTCCCCGTAAGTAGTAAACAGAAGGGATAGATAGGTACTCAGCCACGATCTGTCCACATGGAGTCACTGGATCCACAAAAACCACATCAAATGTGTTTTCTTCAAGGTAAGCCAACAACTCTTTGTTATACAAAAGCTGCTTGCAGTTAGTGAATAAGAGTGATGCAATATTTCTTATTCTTGCAATGGTCTTAGTCATTTTTGCCAAGAAAGGCTGGCGTGCAAAAGTCTTGTTGCCAAGCTTTCTGAGGCTTCCTTTAACATAATCCTCCGTGTAGGGCACAGCAAATGTTTTCACTGTATAATGCACAGATGGTGTCAGCAACCGGTTTACACTGGGGGCAACAACCACTATTTGGTGCCCTTTCAGCTGAAGATTCTCCACAATCACGCGCATGCTCAACCAGTGACTGCCATCTCCAGGTATTACCAGCACTTTCCCCCCATCTGAACGTCTCCAGAAAAGGAAAAGAAGGAAAAGCCATA
>JAJKFI010014839.1:0-17462 GCA_029204185.1 Lerista edwardsae
GGTCTCCAAGCCCCCAACTCTGCTACTATTTACACAAATACACAACACATTTCATTGAATACAGTTGGATTTGTTTCTGAATAGACGTGCGTAGGATTGTGATGTGTACAGGGGTGCCAACTCCATGGGTGCCAGTATGCTGATGGCACCCACAATAATTTTGCCATGGGTGCTCAGCACCCACAATGTTGGGCACCCCAAAGAGCGGGGCACCCCCATGTTCATCGCTGGGCCAGGAGCACATCCGGCCCAGCGGTGAACAGGCCCGGCCGAGGGCAGCACGATCGAGCCAATGAGCTCATTCCTGAGCCGTCGCTGGTGCCTCAGGAAGAAGCTCATTGGCTCGTCCACCCTGGCCTCGGAAGGGGGCGGGGCTGCCTGCTTCCAAGGCCAGGAGGCTGCAATCGCATGCCTAGCCTTGGAAGGGGATGCTGCAAGCAGCGGCTTCCGAGGTCGGGTGGCTGCGATTGCATGCCCCGGCCCCGGGAGAGGCTGCTGCCAGCCCTGGGCAACCCTTCCCAAGACTGGGGTGCGTGATTGCATACACCCCGGCCCCGGGAGAAGCTTCTGTCAGCCCACGGCAACCCTTCCCAAGAAAGGGGCGCACGATCGCGAATGCCCCGGCCCCGGGACAAGCTACTGCCGGCCCGCGGCAACCCTTCCTGAGACTGGGGCACACAATCAGGCACACCCCAGCCCCAGGAGAGGCTGCTGCTGGCCCAGGGCACCCTTTCCCAAGACTGGAAGCTTCAATAGCTTCCCGAGACTGAAGCTTCAATGACAGGCAGGCCCCCTTCTGAGCACCTCAATGACAGGGGGCGTGGCCACGTCGGACATGGCTATGTCAGGGGGTGTGGCTACTCAGCCCCCACCCCCAATGTTCGGGGCAAGTTGGCGCCCCTGATCAGAAGGCCATCTGCAGATAACTCATTATAGACCTTCTGGTGCCACGCCAGCTACATATGTGGCATGAGTTCAAGGAGAAAAAGGGGTTGGGATGGGCTGAAAAAAATGGGAGATCTGGTATTTCCATTTGGCGCAGAGATGCACCCCTCCATCTCACTCCCTGCCCCCTGCCCACCTCCCTGCCCTGGAACTCCCCAAACCTCCCGTGCCTGCTCCATCACCACCTTACCAAGTCTGGTACAGCCTCTGGGAGCTGCTGGCCCATGGGCCACACCTCTGACCATTTGTGGCCCAGAAGTGTGTGATGGCAGCCCAGCTATTATGCCATCATAAGGGCAGAGGCAGATCTAAGGGAGGGCAGAGCTCTAAGTTTTGCAAGAAGCCTTACCTTGCAGTGGAAATCATTCCTCTCCTGCACCATTTTAGCCAATCCTCACAGGGAAAAGCAACATCTTGGCATTGCTTACTGGCTACAGCAGCAAGGGAGAGGAGGGATTTACATGACAGGGTAAGGCTTCTTGCAACACTTAGAGCTTTGCCCTCCCTGTAGATCCGCCTCTGCACAAGGGCGGATCTGCCTTACACTGCTGGAAGACATTCTGGCATTGCAAGGCTAAGATAGGATTGTGCCAATAACACAGGCCATGCAACTGAGGGTCAGATAATTCTTTTTCCAAAATTTATGGTGGTTTTATGTGAATCTGGGGTACTGATTCCAAAAAGTGCCTCAGTTTTCCCCAATCCTGTCTAGTTTTGTAATGGAATAGCCTCATTATTGAATGGTTCAAGCAGCTTCCTTGTGAGGAAGCCATGGTGTAGGCTTGAACCACATGAGGAAGCTGCTTGAACCCTTCACTAATGAGGCTATGCCATTACCTCCAAAATTAGTTGTGATAGGGGAAAGCTGATGCCATTTTTGGAATCAGCACCGCAAATCTACCAAGAAAGTAGATCTAACTTCTAAGACAGCAAAATACATGTTCACTTGTGTAGTGTTTGAATCACCTTTATTTTGTTTTTCTTCACAGTCCTGTTAAAACGTGGTATCATATCTTGGTTGCCTTGGCAATAGCAGCTGCAAGTGTGTTGCCTGCAGTGTGTCAGGTGCTTGTCTGGTGTCTCAGCTGTTACCAGGAAACAAAATGTTGGTGGGAGGGTTTGAGGAGAATGCCTGAAAAAAAAGGAATTAAGTGACATGTATTTGTTTTAAGCCAATTGGAATGTTGGTTTCAGGCAAGGGGCCAACCACATGAATCTTCCTGGACAAAGAAGGGTCTCAAAGATGGACAATGGGCCAGGAAACAAGTCTGAAACATGCAAGGGAGGCAAAGGCCTTGAAGAGAGCTGGGGCAAAGGAGTTGAGCTGCCTTTTTCCCCAGGAGGAGGACAGGAGGTAGGGGCTCCAAGGGAGGGAGGGAGCCTGAGAAGTTTGACTGACTAGCCCTTGCTGGCTTCAGGGTGTTATGTTGCTGGCTGCCACAGGGGTTCTCAAATGGAGACTGGAATCAGGGTGACTTGTAGCAGCACCAGTGGGTTGACAATCCATAAACTGCAAGGCATGGTATGGTTGGTGGAGTGAAGGATGAAGAACATAGGTCTCTAGCCAAGGGTTTTGACCCCATAGAATCCTATGGGATCCTTAGGTGGAGTGACTCAAGCCACAGGTCCTCTATTGTTAGCCAGGGACATGTGATGGGTTCTGCCTGTGTCCTGCCACCCAGCAGAGGATGCAGTAGCTAGTTGAATGGCTTTTGGATCATTTCCTAAAGCAGTCGTTCCCGGATTGACTCCGAAGTGGAGAGGGAAGAGGTACTTGCAAAAATTAGCACTGTGACTCCCCTCTGGCTATGCTACTGAGGACAGCACAGCTGCAACCCTCCAAAAGTCAGGTTGTGGCCTACCTATTCCTCTCCCCTATTGCATAGAGGTAGAGCAATTACTTGACAGCGGGATTAACTGCTTGGGTTTGTATGTTTGGGTTTGTATGCAGATCAAATAATCTGAAAGCTCCTTTATATGGATATTGGCTCTTTCTTGCCTTGATACTGTAGTAACATTGCCAGCTCTTGAACCACTTCCCTGTTCCTTCAACAGTCTGACCTGCAGCAATTAGCAGGTGTTAATGTGTAACTCTAAGCTATTAAAAATATCACCTGCTGACCTCTGCATTTAAATTAGGGCAAGCATAAGCATTGACTGGGCCTGACCTACCCTAGATCTGTTTTATTTGTTTTCTGGCAATGTTAACCCTAAGCAGAACATTGCGGAGGGGTGAGAACTAGGAATAATCAGAAGGGTGAAAGGCTTCTTATCAGCCCAATCCTACTCAGGGCAGAGTCCTAAACTGGAGTTGGGCCGGCACAGTTAAGCCAGCAAAGTTTGGCTGGCATAAGGGCCACCATAAAGCGCGATTGGACCAGTCTTGAAGTCAGGGAGGATGGCTCACATCTGTGTGCTGGCCTCTCCGAGAGTGCTCCAAACATACTTTACAGTGACCCTTGTGCCGGCCCAACTTTGGTGGCCTCACTAAGCAAGTCTAACTCCAGTTTAGGATTGCGCTCTGAAGAATTGCCAATAGGGTAGCTGGGGGCAGGAGACAGAACATGGGGTGGGTGATGTGATGACACCCCAGCATAATTGTGTCACCCCACACCTGCGCAGTCACCCCTCCTACACACATGCACAGCCCTGGACTAAAAAATGTCTACGTTTTGGGCCGTATGGCAGCCAGACCAGGCCCATTTCTCAGCTGTTGCTTCTTAACAAAGGTGAGCCTGTCTCCCCCAGTGGAGGGAGGCCATTGATAACCCTCCTGGCACCAGCATAGCTACACTACTGAGATCTGCAGTGGCGGAGCATGTTCCACCAGCACAGAAATTCAGGTCCATTTCTGTATCCTGCAAAAGATCCACACCTCCTCCCAGCCCCAGTTTGTCGCTCTTGCCCCATTCCTCCCATTCTCTGCCTTCCTCCCACTGGCTGCCCCCATCCCCAGCTCACTTGCCCTAGTGGACGACAGTCGCAGATCTAGGGGGTGCCCGGGGTGACACGAGCCATGGGCGCCATCTTGGGAGTGGGCGCCATAACCATGGCGCGCCACACCCCCAAAATGGTGCCCACGGCCCGCCCCTGCCCCCGCCCAGGCCCTGCGCTCTCCTCGCTCTTGCCGGCCTTAAAGAGCCAGCGGGAGCGAGGAGAACGTGCTGCCGCCCGGCGCCCCTCCCACCTCTTAGAGCGGGCCGGGGGACGTGGCGCCGCGCGACCTTAAAGAGCCTTAAAGAGCCAGCCGGAGCAAGGAGAACACGATGCCAGCCATGGATCCATAGCCTGTTAAAATCCCTAGGTTGGTTTTCCATACTCACCTAGAGATTGATACTGATTCCTGGAAGCTTAGCAATCCTTGTGAGAAATGTTTCTGCATGGCTTTGGAACACACTGAGTTAGGCTGTTTGAATCAGATTCCTTTAATATTAGCATGGCTAGTTTTTCCAAATCCAATTTAACCAAATCCAAAACAAGGGGCTTCATCAAGCATCAGAAAAATTTCCGAGCTTGGAAGGCACTTCTGTAGATTAATGCATGTGATTGGCATCCATGCATCCATTTTGCTATGTGTAAAATGCTATGCTATACATAGGACACATACTAGAAAACCATTGCCAGTTGTTGCTTCCCATCCTCTGTTACTGTAGAAAAATAGATGTATGTCATCATCATGCTTTTTTCCCTACAGCTAAATAAATTCCATGTCAGAAATTGGATGTGTTTGAAGCAGTCCTAATTATTTTATTAGGATAATAAATATTAGGAAAATATTAGGATAATAAAAAAATTAGGAAAAGTGCAAGTGTAGCGCAAGAAACATTTTCATAAGGATGTGGCACCACCTATTGGAAATAGCAAGTATTGTACAATGATTCTTTTTACAGCCCAATCCTCAAGATAGACAGACAATAGCCCTCCCAGTGTAGTGTAGAAACATGCCCACTGACAGATGGACCATAGGCACTGGTGCAACACTGGAAAAAACATCATACTGACATAGTTCAGGCATTACCTGTATGTCAGTACAACTGCAGGTGAAGGGGTCAAAACAGAGGAGATTGGGGCATGAAGAGATAAGGGACAAGGAAGAGTTGTCAAACACCATATTCTAACCCCTCTTTTGTCTAACAGACATTGCCCCAATGCTGTAAAAAATGCCAAAAAAAGAGCTGGCATAAGTAGGAGTAACCCATCAGAAACAGTGGGAAATGGGAAAACAGCAGAAAATTCACCTCCTGCTGCCCTCTTGCCCCACTTACAGTACTTTTCTACCAGGGAGCAACAGATTACATTCGACAGCCAATCACTGTACATCAACCCCAGTAGTAAAGCCCATACCAGGGACAGTATAGCTCAGAGTATGTGGATGATGGGAACCCTGGTGAAAGGACACAATGTGCAAAGGGAGCATATTCCACAAACAAACTCCTGTCTCTCACAACATGTGTGGCAAGATATTTCCTGAACTCTTGTCTTCTCAGATTTCTTACTGGAGGCATTCTCTTCTCCTTCGTTCTCCTCCTCCTCCTCCTCCTTTTCTAATCCAGGGACTTGGAGCAGCTGTGGAAACAGGTCGGTGAGCAGAAGTGGGCGTCTATCTCCCACTTCTGCTGTGATCCCTGTGGGCCTCATGGATAGGCTGGCCCTGCCTCCCACCCATCTCCCATTAAAAATTTAAAAATGTGATGGCACAGGTGGGCTCCATAGGTGCAGCCTTGTTGTTGTTCAGTCGCTAAGTCATGTCCGACTCTTCGCGACCCCATGGACCACAGCATGCCAGGCCTCCCTGTCCTCCACTAGCTGCCTGAGTTCACCCAATTTCATGTTCATCGCTTCGGTGACACTATCTAACCATCTTGTCCTCTGCCGCCCCCTTCTCCTTTTGCCTTCAATCTTTCCCAGCATGAGGGTCTTTTCTAAAGAATCTTCTCTTCTCATGACGTGGCCAAAGTACTGGAGCTTCAGCTTCAGGATTTGTCCTTCCAGGGAGCAATCAGGCTTGACTTCCTGGAGGATTGACCGATTGGATCTCCTTGCAGTCCAGGGGACTCTCAAGAGTCTTCTCCAACCCCATAATTCAAAAGCATCTATTCTTTTATAGGTGCAGCCTACTTATCAGTCATTGGAAGACTATGAAATACCCTCCTTACTGAAGGAACTGAAAAAGGTTTGGATGGATAGAATCAAACTGCTACAACTGCAAGATTTCCTATAGGATTGCCTATACCTTGTTCCTGACAAATTTTCTTCTAGTCTTCTTATAACACCATCACGCAAGGTGTGGAATTGCCAAAAATCGTATATCTGCTTTTTTTAGAGTGATTTCCTGTCTTTCTCACAGTGACCTTGTTAAGCAGCATTCTTACAATATGTGAGAAATTGGATGTGCATAACATCCCCACTCAATCCCTCCCCCAACTGAATGTGTCCAGGATTTTCCATTTTCCATGTGTCCCAAATCCTATTACTCCGATGCAGCATAAGAGATGCCCATCATGCACAACTGATATTGAATGGATGTATCCTCATCTCAATGTTCACTTGGACCCAGCTGAAGTTGGTGCATCTGTTGCTTAGAAGTGCTTCTAGAGTCAGTGGAGAAAAAGAAGCCTACAATATTTGTTTATAAGTATTTGATTTCAATAAGTATGATACCCAAATACTTAGAACAATCTGGAATACAGAACTGAATCATCCTATTTTGTATAATTAATAGGAAGTGGCTTTAACTCAGGGATTTTCAATCTTTTTCATGGCACACTTGAGAAGGCACTAAAACTGTCAAGGCTCACTATCACACAAGACATAATAATCTTTTCAGTTTAATACAATTTCCCAAATTAATATATATTTAAGCTGAATGCATTGGACAAAAAACATGTTGGAGACCGAGCTTTGAAGTGATTTATATTTTGGAAGTACATATACTTGGGGACAATGTATACATTACTTTTTAAACAGGTTGTAACTTGCATCCCTGCAGACACGTTGAACTAACTTGCATGAACGACTAAGATCTACCAATAGCCTTCAACCATTCCAGTCCCAACCAGCAACATAAGACCAACATTAGTTTTTTAATATTTCCATTGTTCTTTTTTCAGGGTGACCAGCTCTGTTGGAACAGAGAATCCTGGCAGGTGCAGACGTGTCTTTGCATGTGACACTCACATGTGACACTTTTTAGTCTAATAAAAGGGCGCCTGAGGGGGGGACACAATTGAGATGTACAAATTTATGCAGGGGATGGATAGAGTGGATTGAGGGATGTTCTTTTCCCTCTCACACAACACCAGAACCAGTGGCCATCCACTAAGAGCGCAATCCTAAGCCGCGCCAGACTGGCAAGGCTGATGGGCCAGCGCCATATCCGACACTGCTTAGGAGAGTCTGGAGCTGCTCCACGACAAGGGAGCGTTTGCTCCCTTACCATAGAAGAGGCTCCTGCCTCCCCTATGTGCTTCTCGGATCTGTGTCTGCAGCAGGCTAAACAGCAGGCGCAGATCGTGCGGCCCAAATTGGGAGCGCACAGCCTCCTGAACAAGCTTAGGAGGCGGCTGTAGGGCCGCCTCCCAAGCCTGCACATGTCCTGCCCACAACCTCCCTCCCCACACCAATCCCCGTGCCGTCTTGGCACGGAGCGTCCCTTGCACAAGGGAGGCTTCCCGTCAGCAAGCCAACGCTACTCGTAGCATTGGCTTGAGAGCTTTAGCACCAACATGGGGGTGCTGCTCAGTGCCCTCACATCGGCGCTAATGCCGTAGTGCCAAATAGGATGGCACTGTAAAATTGAGTGTTGGTACAAGAAAATATTTCTTTACCCAGTATGTACATAATTAATCTGTGGCACTCCTTGCCACAGGATGTGCTGATGGTGATGATGCCTAGCCTAGATGACTTTAAAAGGGGATTGGACAGATTTCCGAAAGAAAAATTGATCACATGTTACAGGCTTCCTGGTTACAGGCTTCCTGTGAACTTCCTGGTTTTAGTGTGAAGTGTCTGCAATGTCTTGCTTTTTTAAAAAAAATGTTATCTTAGAATGTCAAATGCAGGGGAGTGGCAACAGGATGCAAGTATCTTGTTGTCTTGTGTGCTCCCTGAGGCATCTGGTGAGTCATTGTAAAATACAGGAAGCTGGACCTTTGGCCTGATCCAGAGGGGCTTCTTCTTATGAAACTTGCCAGAAATTCCTCTTCTGTACAACTGTTAAGGAAACTAAAGCCCTGCTACCCTCTATTGCACCAGTGATTCTTACTCTATTTTTATTCTTGGCCTATTCCCTCTCACCCACCCCAAACTAAATAGTGGTGATCCCCTAACAGATCTGTAAACTGCAGGACCTTACCTGTTCATGGGTCCTTTGGAGATCAAGTTGCTGATAAGCATAATTCCATTAGCCAAAATGCTACGTTTGTGCTCACATATGTAGCCATGGGAATGATTCGTGCAAGTTAGCTTTTACACAGTTAGGTTTTACAAACAGTGTCTGAAAACTGGCCCTAGATGTGCTGGGATTGTGCAGGAAGCCTTAGGAGCTCCAAGGGCAAGGGCCATTTCTACTCCTCTTTCCCCCTTCCACTCCCCAAACTGATTCTAGTGGGCTTTTGCCTTGCTTTTCTTGGCCAGCCTCCCTCTCTTGCAGAAACACCTCCGACAGCAGAACAGGCAGCACTTCAGCGAGATGAACAGGGCAAGGAGCACTACGGCCAGGAGAAAGGCGATCACGTCAATGGAGTGGTACTGGATCCAGTTGAGATCAAGGGCTGCTGGCCGCAGGTGGGGAGCCCCCTTGTGCTTCATCACAAATTCCACCCAGTG
Organism: Lerista edwardsae; assembly: GCA_029204185.1. NCBI lineage: Eukaryota > Metazoa > Chordata > Lepidosauria > Squamata > Scincidae > Lerista > Lerista edwardsae. The sequence goes on from JAJKFI010014839.1 coordinate 8,773, forward strand.
CACCGCAAGATCCAGAGGGTGGATGGGCCTGTCCAGGTGAAGGGCGGAGAGACGCAGGATGTTCTCTTTATACCTGAAAGCATTTGTCAAGAGTACTATTAGGTTCAGTCGATCTTTGAAGGAGCGATATACGTTTTATTTATTTTATTTATTTTATTTATTAAATTTCTACCCCGCCTTGAGTGCCTTCGGGCGGAAAGGCGGGGTAGAAATTTAATAAATAAAATAAATAAAATACATCATGATTAAAAACAGTAATTAAAAACAATATAAAAATAGAATATAAAAGTATAACAGACACCCATGGATCATAAAAGTACAAAAATATAAAAGAATGCAAAGACCAGCCAGCCTGTCAGCAACTAAAAGCCTGCTGAAATAAAAAGGTCTTCAGCCCCCGCCGTTTTCCATTTAACCTGTCACTTTGCATTGCTTCATTCTGTCTGAATACCTGGCAATGGCAATAAGAAACTGCAGAAAGGCAACAAGCACATTTCCATTGTCATCTCACGAGTGTACTTTAAGGGCCAAACTACATATGACCGCAGTTCAAATACGGATCACACTCCCCCCCCCCCCCCACCCCAGCGAATACAGAGGGAAAAAAAAAATAAAAATTCAGCAAGTTTTATCTTATAAAATAGGGGTGGAGTGACTGGAACAGAACCACAGAATCAACACCTCACAATGACCTCCCTCTGATTTGTGCCTCCCCCACGTTAGGTAAATAAACAAGGGAAAAAAACCAGGCCAAATTTGTAAGTCCTAACACAAGTTTGTACCATCACACTGTTTGTTACTCACTTTTTATCATAAATAACAGCCTTCAGTGCATCAGACAGGTCCTGAGAAGTCATTTCAACCACATTCAGAATTACTCCAGCTCCTCGAGACTCCATTCGCTTTGCATTATCCATTTGATCACCAAAAAGTGGCATCAAGACCATGGGAACTCCATTGCAGATCCCCTCGTAAACCCCATGGGAGCCTGCATGAGTCATAAAGGCTCTGGCTTTTGGGTGGGCTATTGAAAGAGGAGGGGAGGGTGGAGAAATACAAATAGAATATATGGATTATTATGATGCACACAATCTAACTTGTAATATGTAATACATACAATATGCATATCATACAATATTCACCCATTCACCCCTTCTCATTAGAGAAGCAATTAAAGTATTAAAGCAATATAGTAAAAATACAATTAAAATGCAATACAATGAAAATCAAAATATAGTATAATAAAATATGTTCAATATAAAATATTGAAAAAATAAACAATAAACAGTCCCAACCAAATTAACCACAAAGCAATATAATAAAAAAACAAAGCAGATCCCCATATAACTTAAAGTCTCAAAGGCTAGACAAAACTGATGGTCAGTTTTGACATCAAAACTGTATTTATGACATCAGCATAGTTATTTGCCTCCCTTCCTCAGATACAATTGGGCTGAAAGTCCTGTTGTGCACACTAGGGCTTTCTCTCAAGTAACTTTTTCTGGTTTGTGCCCAGAAAGATTCTTTCTGTAACATATAATTTCTGTAACTCTTGATTACAGGCTCAATGCTGCATTACAATTTCCCTTTTGTAACACAGCTTGGGCAGCTGAATTTACATCTGTGATCCGTGCACATACCATGGAGTGCTCTGGTTCCATGTTCCATGTCTAAATTCAAATTTGCATTTTTCTTTACAATATTTGGAATGTCTTTTCCATACCATATTTGGAATGTTCACAGATGCATACTCGTTTTTAATCTGATGTTTTCTTTATTTCTTTTAAAAGAAAATCGAGGAGTTGCTAAACAGATGAGGGACAACGTCAAAACAAAGTAATGACAACGTTTTTATTTCTGGCCCAGACGTACCAAGTAGATCATTCTGTGGAAGCCACTTAAGGAGCTTTGTGTTGTTGGCCAGGTTGGGTGGCACTTCTCCTGTATACCTCCACAGCACCTTCATGGGAATAGAAAAGACAGAATGAACATTTCTGTGTTATTGTACAATACACACCATTTGTCTTATATTTGCTGCAACACACAGCTCACCATAAGGTTACTAACAGCTTTCCATTATCCATCAGTACAACAAATCTGCAAACTTGATCAGTTCTATCCTCAAAGTACTGTTGGAGTCCCAAGGCTCAGAGGTTTATGACGAACCAGCATGTTCAGTTTAATGCGTGACTCACGAGAGTCTTCTACTCTGACTGTGGTAGCATGGGCTTCTCTCTTGATGGTGTGATCTGTGTTCTATTTGTTATGTGACTATAGAACCACTGTAGAGACTCTACTCTCACAGTTAGCATGTGTCTATTTCTCTTTTGTCATCTGAATAGTTACAGCTATTCTCTTCTTCACAATAGGTGGCGCAATTATACTTTTTTAAAAAGGTTAGGTTGGAAGAAGGATACACAAATTGCCTGGTGTGGAGAGACCCAGGGAAAAAGATGCTATGGATGCACTTGTGGTGGGCAGAGGAGGGCTGTTCTATCAAAAGTCAGCACACGTTGCACTGTAAGTAGTCAGAGTCAGTTTTAAAGAAGAGTGTCTATAAGGAATCATGGGTATATGGCTGTGCACATATTATAATGTACCTAGGTATAGAATATACTGCAGCCTGTATAGGTAAAGGTAAAAGTTTCCCCACGACTGAATGGTCTAGTTGTGACCAACTGTGGGGGGCAGTGCTCTTCTCCGTTTCTGAGCCGAAGAGCTGGCATTTGTCCAAGGACAAGCTTCCGTGGTCATATGGCCAGCATTGACTATATGGCGTAGCTCACAGAACGCTGTTACTTTCCCACCGAAGTGGTGCCTATTTGTCTACTCGCATTTTTAGGTGCTTTCGAACTGCTAGGTTGGCAAGAGCTGGGACAAGCAACGGGAGCTCACTCAGTCACGTAGTCTCGAAATGCCAACCTTCTGGTCAACAAGCTCAGCTCAGCGGTTTAACCCACAGAGTTACCACATTTCCTTGTGAATGGTGGTCCTTGGGTTCCGTTTAAGCCAATACTGTGTACAGATTGTCCTTGCACTGAAATGGAGTATGTGAAGAGATGTACCCAGGTGCAGGCTAATGTACTCAGCTATAGAGAAATGCGCAAGAACAAAGCATAGTAAAGTACCATGTGAACAGCTCTATTGACTGTCTGAACAAATATTGTAATCAGGTATCCTTTACTTTATTTCCCCCTTACCGTCTGGGGTATTGTCCCCAAAGCTTCAGCAATGTCCATGGCCTTTTTCATTGGAATTTCTGAGACCATTGAGCCCAAAGAAAACACCACAATGCCATGTTCCCCTGAACTGTTTACGATGGCTTCAAATTCCTACAAAAAAATAAAAAAATCTCCAGTCAGCATTTTGTGCATCATCTATACCATGCAACCTAGGCACATTTTCGTTTTAAACAGCTTAGAAGAAGAGACTATTTGATGGGTAAAGAACTCAACAATGATCTTCTCCTGCAAGAAATTAATTCTAACAATAGACTGTATAATTTACATAGGTGGATGGGAGTAAAATGTACAGCCCAATCCTATCTCCCCACATTGGTGTCAATATATAGCTGCACTAGGAGAGCGTACTGTGCCACCAATGCATCCAAAAACTTGTACTTACCTTTGTGTAGGCCTCCTGGTGGCCTATGGGTCTTCTTGGATGCACACCAGCTATATAGCTGGCATAAGTCTGAGAAGAAAAGGAGGGGAGGGCAGGCCAAAAAAAATGGGGGGATATGATTTGGATTTGGAATATATTTTACAACACCATGATAGGGCAATATGATTCTGGAAGGTGTAGTGGTTCTGTTGGACAGACCTGGAAGAGCCAGGTTCAAATCCCCGCTGAACCATGAGGCTTACTGGGAAACCTTCGGCCAGTCACTCTCTCTCTCATTCTCACCTACCTAACTGGGTTGTTGTAAGGACAAAAGATGGGGAGGAACTGCCCCTTGGTGGAAGGACAGTATAAAAATGTGAAATGAAAGATTCTTATCCAGGAGTTGTGCAGGGCCCAGAAGTTGTCTGTCTGCCTCCCAACAATCTGGAGTCTTTGCCGGTTCTTCTATGGGAGGCAGCAGAGACTTGGCCACAAACCAAGGGCCCCATCTGCCATGGATTGGACAAGGCCATCCTGGGCCTGATTACTATCACCTGTGGCGAAGGCCCACTTTCCCTGGCCATAGGAACATCCTTGTTTCCACCTGCTCACAGCCTAATCACTCCCGCAACAGCCCTACTCCTCCATCATTTGCTGAATTCCTGCCAATTAAGCACTGATTAAGAGAGCACTTCCCCATATAACCTTGCACTACCCTAACAGTAGCCCCAACCCTCGACACCTTCACACCACCCTGCCAGCATCCTGTAAATGTTCTTTTGTTTATCTTTGAATAAAGAGTCTTACCCCTCAGTCTTGGACTAGATTTGCTCCTTTCTCTGATCCAAAAGAACCTCCAGCCCATGTTCATTTCAGCACAATAGTCAATCTCAGGGCCACTGACCACTTAAAAAAGACACTACATTATGTAAACCAGTGGTTTCCAATGTTTTTTTTTTAATTTACATACCCCTTAGCAGCCCATTTCCATAAATTGTACCCCACATATTAGCAAAATATAGTTGTGATGAATTCTAACACAGAACTCCTTTTCCAGCATATATTCTTTTTTGAGTGCCCCTGAAGGTCCTGGCAAGTACCTCTGGGGAGACACATAAGTTGGGAACCACTGATCTAGAATCAATAGAACAATTCGACACTTGGTGTTTTGTTTGTTTGTTTGTTTGGTTTTTGTCTATTTCTGCCATAAACTTTTGGCCTAAATGCTATTTTAACTTCTCCCACTCTGCAAACATTTTAAACTGCAACTATACACTGCAGTGTTGGGGGAAAAGACTTGTGATTTTCTCAAGTTTTGATGTTTTGGCCTGACTCTCAACTGAACTGAGTCAAGCGTGTCATTAACTCTGACTAATTTGGCTACTATGCCAAAGTTTGTTCGAACTACCGCACCATTGCACTCATTTCACATGCTAGCAAGGTGATGCTCAAAATCCTACAAGTTAGGCTTCAGCAGTATGTGAATCGAGAACTACCAGAAGTACAAGCTGGTTTCCAAAAGGGCAGAGGAGGTGGGAGAGATCATAACAGGTTTTATGGAGCCACTTGTGGTTTTCTTGCAGTTGTCGCCATGCATGCTTGGTTGCGCAACAACTGCCTGGCTTTGGTGGAAAACATCTCACTGAACAAATGATCAGGACTATCTTTTCCTTTCCATTCTTCTGAGTTGTGAATGGAGGGGGGGGGAGGAGTTTTCATTGCAGTTTTGTATGGAGCCAAAGTTCCCTGCAGCCGCACATGCTCGCTCAGTTGCTCAAGTAACAGCTACAGCCCGGCTTTGGTGCTTTATTTCTATGAATGAAATGGCGTTTTGGTGGAAGGAGTGAAGCACGGTCAGCAGTGCATCACTGGCCCACCAGAACATTAATGTTAAGTTTGAAATGACAACTCTGACTACCTCCTGCACTTCCCATTTTTGACCATTTGTAGTCACATGTGTACCTGACCCACCACGTAGCTTTGCACGAAAAGACTCATGACTTGTGAAAATGACTCATGAAATTCCAGGGTCGAGTAGCCACAGGTGTGTGCTAGGACTCGTGCACGAGTCAGTTCACAAGGGGGTGGAGACTCCTGAATTGACTCAACTCAAATTTCAAGACTCATGCACAACATCGATACATGTCGCTCAATAAGATAAGCTCAAATTTCTTTATGCCACTTTTGTGACATTTTAATAGTAATTTTGATTTTTTTAAAAACACAACCAAATTCTGTAATCATAGCAGTGTTATGATAACATTACAGAATCTATATGCTTCAACTCATAATAGAAAAGAATAACTGCCTCCTGAGCTAGACAAAGCGTCCATCCATCCCAACTATTTGTTTTGCAGTGGTAACATGCAGTGGAATGTAATGAAACTTAATAAATGTCTTAACAGTATTTAATATTGATAGCCTGTCATGAAACCTGCTTCATGTGGATCTTGTTTTGCATTGGAGTTGGAGGTGAAGAGAACCTCATGTGAAGGAGGGGTCAAGTGAAAGTGATTGGCCTTAATGTGTTAAACCTAAAAAGCCTCAGAGAGCAAAACCTAAGGGCTGCTTTCAGGAAAGCAGGACAGCTTCATCAGGTCCTGTGGGAGCTGGTTGCAGTCAGTAAGTTAGGGAGGTAAAACCATTGTAGGGTGTTTCTTTGTTCTCTTTTTGAGTTCCTCTCAGCTGGCTTATAGACAGAGGGCTTTTATATGATGGGAGGAGTTCTGTGAATGGGAGCTCCTACCTTGTAAATTTATTATTGGATTTTATGATACAGAGGCTCTGTAAACTTCTTTTTAATCTTATATGTGTGTTAAAATAAATTGGCTTTTTTCTTCATTTCTTTTGGTTGGGTTTCTTTTAAGAGGGGTTTGCCCAGGAACTCCCCCTTCTTTAAATTGTATTAAGCCTGGATTGGTAGCAGCGGCAGCTACTAAGGGGAGGAAAGTCACACACACCCCTTATAACACAGCCCCATCCTAACCAGAGCTGGAATAGGTAGGCCAGCTGGCCTGCACCACAACCAGCCCTGGTTAGGAGGCAGCTGGGGTGCAAGCAGTGGTGCCATCTAAATGATTTAAGAACAGGTACTCACTTTTGGCACATGTCGGGACCCGCCCACCGGAAGTGACGTCATAAGCTGGAAGTGATGTCATGGCAGGAAGTGACATGAAAAAAGCCCTTTCTGAGGCCTCAGACAATTTTAAACTGACCCAACAGTTGCAACAGTATTCCACAGCACCCCCAGAACATGTTAAGGAGGCCTGGCATCTTGTTAAAGTGACCCAACAGTTCCAAAACCCCTGAGCAGCTCATTTTTCAGTGGCAAGGCAAAGGCAAGGCTCCACTCACTGCCTGCCTGCCTGCCTGGCTCTGAGAATGTGCAGGCAACTCAAACGTGCAGGAAATTCAAATGTTGCAGGGGGCAGAGTCAACTAGTGGGCGGGGGAATGGGCGGGGCCAGCCGTAATCCTAGGAACCGGTACTCGCGTACCCCCGCGTACCCCCTGCATGACATCACTGGGTGTAAGTCAGAGTAAGGAGATGTTTATCCCCTTACCCCAGGTAAAGTCCCAGCCACCCTATGGGGCTACTTGAATCTGCACCAGCAAAATTGTGGTGCAAATCCAAGTGGCTCATGTAGGGCTGACTAGACCAGGGCCAGGGGTTAGGATCTGGCCCAAGTGCCGGATCCTGGCCTCAGCCCCCAACATGGGCTGGTCTGCCCACACGCCCTCCCTCCCCCTGCCTTCCTTCATTTCTTCCTTCATTCTTCCTTCATTTATTCCACTCTTGCATCACTATTTATTATTTTATTTTATTCTTGATAAAATTAAATAAGTAAACTGTGCTGGTCTTTTGCCTGCTAATTACGTTGTGACCCTTAATTCTAATATTATGTAAAACGGCAGCTTGCTATTAACTTTTCTGGTCTTTCTGATATTCAGGTGCTACTCCCTCCCAGGGCACAATCCTAACCTGAAATGAGGTTGGCACAAAGACTTGAGCCAACCCAAGAGTGTCACAAATGCCCTGTAAAGGGCATTTGGACCACTCTCAGAATCAGGGAGAATGGCACATATCCATGTGCTGGCCTCTCTGACTACAAGAGTGGTGCAAATGCGCTTTACAGTGCATTTGTGACACTCCTGGAACTTGTGCCACCATAACTCCAGGTTAGGATTGCACCCTCAGCCATTCATTTTAGTAGCAGCAGCCTTGAACTCCACATATTACATTAGAAAAATAATTCCTACCTGAGATAATGGATGCTCCCTTCCACAGTTTAGACCTCCAATGAAGACCATGTTAGGCATAATAGGCCTGGGATACTCAAATATAAAGTCATAGCGCATAAGCCAAATGGATGCCTGACTATAAAGCTCTGGCACAGTCAATTCCCGATGTAAGAATTCCTTGCTCAGATCTTTGTAGGGTGAGTACAGAATATGACAAAGAATGAATTCCAAGATGCCAACTAAAAAATTATTCACTCGTTGATTAAATGCCATGTGATCTGTATTGCCTGTGAAAAATTTTGGGATGTAAGAAGGTGGGTTTGGACACTGAGTTGCCTCAAAGTCTAAACCACATGGAATTCCCCGTAAGTAGTAAACAGAAGGGATAGATAGGTACTCAGCCACGATCTGTCCACATGGAGTCACTGGATCCACAAAAACCACATCAAATGTGTTTTCTTCAAGGTAAGCCAACAACTCTTTGTTATACAAAAGCTGCTTGCAGTTAGTGAATAAGAGTGATGCAATATTTCTTATTCTTGCAATGGTCTTAGTCATTTTTGCCAAGAAAGGCTGGCGTGCAAAAGTCTTGTTGCCAAGCTTTCTGAGGCTTCCTTTAACATAATCCTCCGTGTAGGGCACAGCAAATGTTTTCACTGTATAATGCACAGATGGTGTCAGCAACCGGTTTACACTGGGGGCAACAACCACTATTTGGTGCCCTTTCAGCTGAAGATTCTCCACAATCACGCGCATGCTCAACCAGTGACTGCCATCTCCAGGTATTACCAGCACTTTCCCCCCCATCTGAACGTCTCCAGAAAAGGAAAAGAAGGAAAAGCCATA
>JAJKFI010014842.1:0-39899 GCA_029204185.1 Lerista edwardsae
AACTGTATAACTAATCAAGCCAAAATGTACAAATTGCACAAGTTCTGTGGTCTCCTTTGGGGAGGTATTGCATTTGTGGCTGTTTTACTGCTGTCCTACACTGAGTAAAATGTATTTCTCTTTCTGCAACATCAAAGTCCAGCTGGCATTACTTTCGTCGATGTTAAACTTGGTAAGCTATAGCAGGGATCCCGAAAGGGGATCAGTGGGCTTGGAGAGTTTGCAGACCTTAGCAGGAACGGGAACGCAAGCCAGGGAAACAAAACCTCAAATTGACGGCCCCTGAGCTTAAAGGGACAGGGGCCTGGAGAAATCACCTTATTGGCTTGATTTCCTCCTACTTCACTTTCCCAAGCACAGAGATGCAAAGGGCATCACCTGTTGAATTTCTGCCTGCCATGGAACTGTCAAAAGCACAGATCCAATTTATTAAAAGAAAAGAAAAACCAGGCATAGCAAGCTCTTTGCTAGACTACGGAATTTTCCCTTTAATACCATTTGCCACTAGCTATGCTGGTGGCAGTTTCTGCACAGTCCTGTTGCCCTCTGTGGCAATGCATTTATCAGCCTACCCATTTATGCATTTCCCCCTCCCAACGTTGCCCACACTGTGCTGATCCCTTTCAATTCTAAGTCAATTAGATCTCTACCCAAGATCCCTGCCTGCCAATCTCTCTCTCCCCAATTTTTCTATCAACACATTTTTTTTCCTCATTAACTATCTCGAATGAGGTGCTCTACTCAGAGAAAGGGGGATAAGGGAGAAAGAGATGTTCAGAACAAACTGCATGGCCAAAAATATGGGTTATAGATACATCCATGTCAAAAAATGTGGCTAATCTGCTGTCCATTCCATTTTGAAATGTTCTCTTTCAGCTTCATGCTGATGCTGCTCTCTCAGGAATCACTTTGTTCTGCTTTACCTGCGCACACCCCAATAAAGATGCCAGACTGATGCTTTGGATTGAAATGGACCATTTTATTAAGGTTAGTAACATTGTAGCAGAGCTAGCCAGTAAAAACAAAAACTCAACCTAAGTGCAGAGTGCTAAGCTGGGTGAAATGGTCCCAAGTGTCTGTCACCCCTGTGAATCTCATTGAGTGCACCATCTGACTCCAGACCCAACTCAGTCGATGACCGAGAAGGCCTTTCTGTCCAGGATGTTTCATGGTTGTGCAATTGCCGCAGTCCAAGAATGCCAGTTTGCATTCCAGGAGTGTCTTTTTATTATGTCACAGTGATGGCACTTCCTGCTTGATGATGTCAATTCCGGCTATGACATCGCTTCCAAGTTAATGGTATCATTTCTGGTGAGTCCTGACATGAGTGCCATTCTAAAAAGTGGTTCCTAGTCTAAAAAGTTTGGGAACCACGGCTCTATCCTATGGGGCAGGGCACTAGCCAGGGAACCTCATCAGTAGAGTCTAGGCCTGTAGGCCATTCCATGCTGGCTCCAGCATTTGGGAAAGCCAGGCACACTGAGCTGGGTGCTCTCAATGGACTCCACTCGGGAAAGGAGGGAGGTGACCACTTATAGCGGCCTCAATGTCCGAGTAGGACTTTGAAGACTGCTGCAGTAGGATATTGTTTAATTGTATTTTATTGATTGGATGAATTGATCTTTGAGTTAAAAGCAGCCTCATATATAGAGAAAGTGGGACAGAAATGTGTGAATTCATAGGAAAGCTGCATCTCATGAATTAAACAGCTGCATCCTTTCCTAGGAATATCAGTAACCCCCTTTGCACAGATAGGAATTTACTTCTGCATAAACGTGCATTGGATAGTGCTGTAAGACCAACATTTCAGTTGAGGTCCTTTAAAAGGTAAAGGTTTCCCCACGACCGAATTGTCTAGTTGTGACCAACTGTAGGGGGCAGTGCTCATCTCCATTTCTAAGCCTGTAGAGCAAGCGTTTGTCCGAGGACAAGCTTCTGTGGTCATGTGGCCGGCATGACTGTACGCCGTAGCGCACGGAACACCGGTTGGCAGGAACTGGAGCTCACTCCATTGCACAGTCTTGAACTGCCAACCTTGTGGTCAATAGCTCAGCAGTTTAACCCACAGCACCACCACAGCACCACCTAAAGTGAGATCCTTTAGCAGTGTGCTAAAATAAGCTGTACAGAATTTCATCACAGCTCCTTTGCAAAACATCAAGTTCTTTGTACCGTGTATGCTCTATGAAGCTGAACTGGGCCAGCACAAATTGTGACCCACCAAGCCAAGTGCAGTCCACCAACCGTGTAAGGCAGCCTGAGCCATGTGGGCTCAGTAATCTCTTTTTGGCTGCTGTCAGACCTGCAAAAGCAAGGCATTATGTGTGCTCCTTAGGAAGCTAACCCTCCTTCAAGCCACTTGCAGCTCTCTTACAAACTGTTGTCTGTGCCTAGCCAGAGTTTCTAAGGGCATCTGGATGGCTGCTGTTGGAGGCCAAATACAGGACTACATGGGCCCTTCCATCTGATCTAGCCAGGCACTTCTTGTGTTGTTAAAAACGGCTGTATTTTTCTGGCAAAATACATGAAAGTGGCAATTAGTAAAGGTCACATCTAATTACATTGAGGTTTGCATCTCCTTTTATGGCCAGAGGCAGTGTGCCAAGATCACTGGCCCCACCATTAGGAAAGGTGAGCCAGCTGTCTCAGGTGGCAGATTGTATATGCTATTAAGGGCAGCAAATGGCCAATTAGTTATATTATTCAATTTTTACTTTTACAGCAAGGGCACTTTTGTGTGGTTCTGCTTCTGTGTTTTGCCAAGAAAATTGCCTATTTTAAACTATGTGGGCTATTCAGAATGGATTTCACCTAAAGCTAAATTTAAGGCAAACACTGAAGACATCCAAATACATTGTGCAAAATCACCATCTTCCTCCTGTGATTTTGTACTAAGGAATAAATTCATGGTTCCCAAACTGTGGGTCAGGACCCACCAGTGGGTCAAGGGCCAATTTCAGGTGGGTTGTGAAGCACCTAGGGCAGCCATACTGAAAATATGGGAAGATGGGATTCTGGAAAGGGGGAGGGCTGTGTGGTTGTTTTGCATGTGTCAAGGTTGTAAATAGGCTTTTTTTCTTTCTAATTCACTTTGCTATTGGAAAATGGCTGAGAAATAATCAAAGATCAATCGAAGAGTATTTATATACCGCTTTTCAACAAGAAGTTCACAAAGCGGTTTACAGGCAAAAAATAATGAAGTTAAATGGCTCCCTGTTCCCAAAGGGCTCACAATCTAAATAAGAACCACCAGCAACAGCCACTAGAAAAGACATTGCGCAGGGTGAATAGGGACAATTACTCTCCCCCTGCTCAATATAAGAGGAACACCACTTGAAAAAGTGCCTCTTGCCCAGTTAGTAGGGGCAATAACCCAACTTATTATGCATTCTTAGGAAAGCAGCAGGCTCTGGTGTCACAATGGCGGTACTTCCGACCATGACATCACTTCCAGGGTCACAGACAAATTGTCATTCTAAAAAGTGGGTCCTGGTGCTAGGACGTTTGAGAACCACTGGAACAAATGATTGAAAATATTAATATTCTTTCTTCTCAGATCAAGTATGGGATATACAGTGTAGTGAAATATGGACATTGTTCTCGTCGTAGAGAACAAAGCATTTTAAAGTTCTGTCGGTTAATGCTGCAAAGGATAGCAGAAGACTTACACACCACTTTTCTTGGTTTGACCCGTTAACTGTAAAAGATAGAAAGGCAGCCCAATTCCAGTTGACGTGCAATGATGCAGCTGTGCCAATATGGCACCTGCTGAATCCTGCAGAAGGGTTTCTGCCTCTGGAAGGCTCCTAGAGGTAAGGGAGCATTTGTTCTCTTGCCCTAGGGTAAGCCGGACCAACATCGGCTATACTGCAGGTGAACGTTCACATGGATCCGGGCTGGGGGATCAAGGCCAGAAAGGAGGCAAGAATTTTGGCATTCCACCAATACCACCTCCTTCCAAGCCCTCCTTCCAGATCCTCTCCCTCTCCACCCTGTTTCACCCCTCCCTGCCTCCCTGGAGCAACTTACAGGCATTGGCAGGCACCCTCGATCTGCTGGTGCACAGACATGGCCACTCACTGCTTGTGATGGCAGACAGGTCATGCTAAGGGCCTTGTCTCCTTTTGTGAGGGCCTTGGGGAAAGGGCCTTAGGCCACTGGAACCCGTGTTAGGATTGGGCCACTAGTTAATCAAATGTATTAATAAAGGTCAAATGTTATTATAGCCTCCCACGATGAGGCACTGGGTGTAGCATAAATAATGTAGGGCAGTGGTTCCCAAACTGGTGGGTCGCCACCCACCAGCCAGGGAAGGCTTGTCTCTGTCCCCTTAAAGGGTGAGGCAAGGGGACAGCGGTAACATGATCACCAGGATCCTGCCACTATCAGGGACAAAATTTGTTTCGGTAGACTTACCTAAGTCAGCACCAACCTCCGGGGGATGTGAGGAGTCCTGTAGATGCCTCTGCGGGGCTCCCCGAACCTCCAAAAATAGCTATTGCAACCCACTTTCAGTTTTGTGATTGCTATTTTTAGCTTTTGGGAGGCTTAGGGAGCCCTGCAGAGGCATCGCAGGGCTCTCCGCAACCCTTGGAGGTTGGCACCGGCTTAGGTAAGGGACCCCTTTGTCCCTGGCAGCAGCATGATGCTGGTGATGGTGTTGCCACCATCCCCATGCCCCACCCCTTGAAGAGGCAGAGACAGGGCTTCCCTGGCAGTGGCACCATCTTGGCAATTGCATCACTGCCTTTGCCCTGCAGCTACTTAGGTGGTCCCCAACTTCCCTGTAAAAGTTTGGGAACGAGTGATGTAGGGGATCCGTTTCATATGTTTAAAAAAATGTACCTGATTGTTACAAAAATCCTTTGCTGCTTGGCAGGGAGTTGGACTCAATGATCTTGTAAGTCCCTTCCAAGTCTATAGTTCTGTGAGGAGCATGGTTGTCAACATGTATACACTAGCAGGGAAGAGAGTCCTAGGGACTGAGGATGGGTCTCAGCAGACACCCAGTATCTGCCATGCCCTTAAGGTTCTCAGGTTGGCTCCACTGATTGGTTAACCAGCTGTTCCACACACCTTGAAACTCGTTTGGTCGGGCAGCCAAATGCAGTTAGAACTGATGTCATCTAAAGCTATGGCTTAAGGCAAATATTGAGGGCCCATTTCAGGAATAGGTATGTACTACTAAGAGAGATTAAAAGTTCATCCCAGTAAGATTTGTTGGTTACGTTTATATTCTACCAACAGAACTCATGAAGCATACATGAGGGTTGCCAGCACGTTTCTTATCCAGGCACCCATCAGATCCAAAATTCCTTAGCTTCAGCAAGGCTGTTGCATCATGTGCTTTCAGGCCATGCCCTGGGACCAGACATGTCATGTAGCGGGTACACGGGGGTACAAGCGTACCCGTTCCTAGGATTAGGGTTGGCCCTGCTCATTCGCCTGCCCACTCACCGACTCCGTTGGCGCTCCGCCCCGCCGCCTGCAATGTTTGAATTGCCTGCACGTTTGAGTTGCCTGCACGTTCTCAGAGCCAGGCAGGCAGGCAAGCAGGTAGCGGAGCGAGGGAGACAGATGGCAGCAGCAGCGTGAGCAGGTAGGCTGCCTGGGGCTCCCTCCCGAGGAGGCACGGCGGTTCCTGGGGGGGGAAATCAGTAGCCCACGCGGCAGCCCAGGAGAAGGTCTGGGACTCCCGGGCTGCCACACGGCCTACCGAGGAGGCGTGGCGGTTCCTGGGTTCCAGCTATGACCTCACTTCCAGTGGGCGGGCCCCGACACAAGTGCCAATCAAAAGTGAATACCTGTTGCTAAATCATTTAGGTGTCATTACTGCCTGGGACCATTAGCAAAACCTCTGAAGAGATGGACGTGTATATTTCTACATATATTGCATATACAAGCATATACAGTACAAGCATATACACGCTGTCAGTTGCAGCTTGTCACATCACTGTGCTGCAGAGGTGAGAAAAACAGCGTCTGTGAAATTCACCTTTCTACACAAAGAAATAGCAGCTCTTCCTTCCTTTGCCTGTCACCACACCATGGAAACCAGTGGAAAATGTGAGGATAAGGGGGCTAAGCAAGGAAGCTAGGGAGCCTGGAGACCCAAGGAGGCACTGGGTTTAGGGGCAAATGAAATTGCTGCTGGCAGATGAGAAGAATGCAGAGAGATAAAGAGGGTTGAATTTCACAAATGACAACATACAGTACCACCAAATTTGGCCACAGGTAGCACCATTTCCAGTGGTGTCATCTAAATGATTTAAGAACAGGTACTCACTTTTGATTGGCACGTGTCGGGACCTGCCCACCGGAAGTGACGTCATAAGCCAGAAGTGATGTCGTGGCAGGAAGTGACATGAAAAAAGCCCTTTTTGAGGCCTCAGATGATTTTAAACTGACCCAACAGTTGCAACAGTATTCCACAGCACCCCCAGAACATGTGAAGGAGGCCTGGCATCATGTTAAAATCCCAGAGCAACTCATTTTTCAGTGGCAAGGAAAGAAAAGGCTCCACTCGCTGCCTGCCTGCCTGCCTGGCTCTGAGAACATGCAGGCATCTCAAACATGCAGGAAATTCAAACATTGCAGAGGGCGGAGTCGACGAGTGGGCGGGCGAATGGGCGGGGCCAACTGTAATCCTAGAAACCGGTACTCGTGTACCCCCGCGTACCTCCTGCATGACATCACTGGCCATTTCCCACCTTACTTTGGCTCTGTTCTTGTTTGTGTGAGGCACAGGAGGGAGGAGTGGACTGAATACCATCACTGTGTGAAGTGAAGAGAGCTTTGCCCCTGAACTTACCTGTCCCGGGCATGGAGATGGGCTCCCACTAATCCAATGAGATTGGCCTGCTTCCTCCTTATCCCCACCCACCCATTAATGCTTAGGCTAAAAAGGTCATAGAGACAATGGTGACATCATAAAATTACACACACATGCCGGCCTAGGGGAGGGTGAGGCTGACACCACCAGCTGTGGACAGCAAGCTTTGAAGATCATACATTTTAAGCTACAAAAAAGACAGTTGGTGAGTCACATGTTCTTTTGGAGGATTGGGGGAGGCAGGGGGGGGTGCTGATAGCCAGGGACACCTCAAATGAGAATCCCAGTAACTGTTACAGATAACTGGCAGGGTTGAGTCAGGGCCCATGAGGAGTGGGTGCAGGCTGAACATTGCACCTGAGCTTGGTGTCAAAAAGGGGGCCCAAAACCCCAAGGAGGGAAGTCAGAGATGTCCTAGAATCTCAGAAGATATTTGCATATGTTGTGTGAAGATTAGCATTCACATTGGTGTAAGCCTATATTGTTTTATGCATCGTAATTCAAAGAAATTATGGTCCAATGATCATATAAAATTATGATTTCATAAGGGAAGGGGCCTCAAAACAAATGTTATATCCCCTGATAAACTGGGTTGAGTTCCAGGAGAAAGGGAGCAATAGTCCCTGAACTCCTGCAAAATTGGGGGACAGATTTTTTTTCAAGCACAGAATCTCTGTTCTGAACACCTGTTCGTGTCCTGAAAGTTATCAGATTCTCTATTACCCTTTGAAACTTCCTCGTCAAAGAAGCTTAAATGCCAATTCTGCCAAGGGCAGGGGGTATGGATTGATGGTTGAGCTGCTGGTACTGCCTGAAGCTAAGTAGGAGAATCTGCGGTTTGCTTTTGGATGGGAGACAGATGCCAGGCTGTGACAAGCTGCAGTACCTGTGGTGGCAAAACAGAGTCACTGTCAAGCTGATTAGCTTATCGCAAGTGAGAGCTGCGGGGGAGTGTGTGAGAAGGCCAGCTGGCAAAAGAACGGAATACGACCTTGAGGACCTGTCTAGGCTTGACTTGCGATTGCCTGCTGAGGCTTGATGGCAGCAGCCAAAGGAGAGAACCACACTGGGAAGGTGACATCTGGGACTGAGGATTTGGCGGATCACAAGAATACTATATATTTGTAAAAGCCCCATTGAAAAAAATGGTGGTTTAGACTAGCCTGCCCATGTAAGCCGCCTTGGGCATTTGCTTTGGCATGGGAAAGGCGGGGTATAAATTCTTCAAAAAGGAAAATTCACGTGTGTGCGCGCATGTATGCACATGTGTGCATGTGCAAAATTCTGAATGGTCATTTCAGGCGGCAGGCAGGAGGAAAGGATAATATTTCTGAGCGCTCTCCAAAGTAATGTATCCCCATGCTTAGCTTGCCCTTCAATCTTGATTTGCTGCTTGCATGTAGTAAAAGAGTGTTGTTGTTCTTTAAAAAATCTCCACTTGTGGTCCAAAGTGGTGCAGTCTAATATTCAACCACCTCTTTTGGGCAACAATTAGATCAGTTTTTCTCAAACTATGGGTTGGGACCCACCTGGGCCATGACCTGATTTCCGGTGTGTCCCTCACTCTAATGAAAACAGGGTGATAGAAAGATCAGATAACTAATTTCTTCAAGCCTGGAGGCTATTCAAAAATTAGATACTGTAGCTGCTAACTGCTCAGCAAAGCACTGTGCTCCTGCAGTTTGCAAGCTTGTGTAAATATAGGGTGATAAATGTTTGAGCAGCCTTTTTCTGACTTTTTTTTCCCCAAGCCCATCAGTGACAGATAGTGGGGGCAGGTGAAAGTCCTGTTGTGAGGCTGCAGTCCTGATGTTGTTCAGTCGCTAAGTGGTGTCCGACTCTTTGCGACCCCACAGACCACAGCACGCCAGGCCTCCTTATCCTCCACTAGCTTCCGGAGTTTGCCCAATTTCATGTTCATCACCTTGGTGACACTATCTAACCATCTCATCCTCTGCCGCCCCCTTCTCCTTTTGCCTTCAATCTTTCCCAGCATGAGGGTCTTTTCTAAAGAGTCCTCTCTTCTCAAGAGGTGGCCAAAGTATCTGAGCTTCAGCTTCAGGATTTGTCCTTCCAGGGAGCAATCAGGCTTGACTTCCTGGAGGATTGCCCGATTGGATCTCCTTGCAGTCCAGGGGACTCTCAAGAGTCTTCTCCAACACCATAATTCAAAAGCATCTATTCTTCAGCGCTCTACCTTCCTTATGGTCCAGCTCTCACAGCCATACATTGGAGGCTGCAGTCCTATCCACACTTAATTGGGAGTAAGGCCCATTGGGACTTATGTCTGAGTAGACATGCATAGAACTGGAGTATGTGCCTCTTCGTTAGGCCTGCCTCAATATGAAAAATGGATCAAGGTTTCCGTTTGGCAAATAAATAAATAAATAAATAAATATGTTACTTGTAAATAAATATTTCTTTCTAAAGTCTTTTTAAAGTCTCGTAAAGCTAGGTAGGTCCTGCTAGAATTTGATTTTGAAAAGTGGGTCCCAGTGCTAGAAAGTTTGAGAATAACTGAGGGCGCAATCCTAAACTGAGTTAGGCCGGCCTAAACTAAGCCAGCAAAGTTTGGCCAGCACAAGGGACACCGTAAAGTATGTTTGGACTACTATCAGAGTCAGAGAGGCAAAACACAGACGTGAGCCATCCTCCTTGACTCTGAGAGTAGTGGCCCTTGAGCAGGCCAAACTTTGCTGGCTTAGTTTATGCCAGCCTAACTCCAGTTTAGGATTGCGCTCTGAATTAGATCACTTTAAGGCTTTGCAAAGTCTCTAGATACATATGCTACTATTTGACATGGAGCTAGACCATTGGCCCATTAAGTTCATCATTGCACATACTGGCTGGCAATGGCTCCCCAGGGTTTCTTTCCTGGCCCAACCTGGAGACACCAGGGGATTGAACCTGGAAAACATGGACCTCGTCACCAAGCTAAAGTCTTGCTCCCCTCTGAAAGTGGTAGAACTTTGAACTCTTTCCAAAGCAGGACCTTTGTTCACTCCTGGTGGCCTTGCCTCTCCTATTTCTTCTCCAACAGTACACACTGGTTTAGGACGAGGATGATAGGCACCAGGACGTCCGTTCTCTCAGCAGGAGGCAAAGGACTTTTCAACAGGGAGATAGGACCCCTGCAGAGCCAACTCCACCTGGGCGAATACGACTTACTCAGGCTGGCCCCCATGTTGGAAAGCGACTTTGTACAGGTAACTTGTAGCAGACTGAGCAATTATGGTGGTTGCCGAATTATGCTTGTTCTTCTGGTTATCCTACCCCAAATGCAGATGTATCCTACCTCCAGAAAGTAGATGGAGAGGAGAAATTGGATATTTTCGGCAGAAGAGGAGTTCTAAGTTCCTAGGAGACCTCTCCCCATCCTATGCCAGTCAACTCAACCCAAACATTGTAGGATGTCCCATGGAAGAAAACATCCCTGCACCAAATAGGTGGTGTCCTAATCTGACTACGAACAATTACCACTACAGCAGATCTGATCACAGATCTCCCAGCATCTCAATTGAAGCCCTGATGCTCAGGACTTGCTAGAGCTGTGATGCAGGATCATCACAACTGCCTTGCTGAATGAGACCTAGCCCAGTATTATGGTCCAACAGCAGCAGCCAGAGACTCTTGCAAAGTTCACAGGCCAAGCAAAAGGGTCACAATAACAATGAGTTACAATAATTCATTAAGGACTTTAGTTTTGCTCCTGGTTTATTATGAGCCAGCAGAACACCTGCAGTATTGTCCGCCTGTCACAAGGGACACAACAAGACGCTCCTCCCACCCTGAAATAAAGGGCATTTTTATTTCATGACCAGCTTGCCCATACATCTGTCTCCCACGCAATGATTCATAATGCAAGTAGGGTTGCCATCTTAACTTTGCAAATTATTCACAGTCCGGCCATTCTCAACAAATGGGGAAAACGTTTTGTGGGGCAAAACAAACAGGACCATCAAGAGGGTGGATTACTATGATCACAATGTAATCAGGGGTAGCAATTACGTGCCATGTGTTCAGACTGCTCCCGATTTCCTGGGGTAGTTTCCCCGACACCCGGTGCCCAAGCATACATTTATCTGAGTCGGGTACAAACTTGCAACATGGCCATGGGCCACTGCTCCCATCTGCAACCCCTTGCCCGTTTTGAAACACTGGAAGATTAATGGGTGTCCTTTAGCTTCCTTTTCTTTTTTTATGCTTTTTACATTTTGCCTGCCTGATTTGTATTTATAGTCAGACACGCAGTGTGATCTGTATGTATAATGGTATATTAATTATACATGGGTGAAAAATGCCCTTTAGATGCTGTTCTCAGCATCCAGAGGTCTGTTTTCCCACTAATGCTGTGGGGCTTGTAAATCATATCAGCAACACTGGCTCTCACTGGGGACCAGTTCAGGCCACACTCCAACAGCCCCCCCATTTGATCAGGTGGGAAAGGAGCATGGATGTGCACATCTGCCCTCCCGCCCGGCACACCAGTTCACCATCACACCACACAGGCAGCTGTTCAACTTTATAATAGTACTGAACTGACTGCAGAGTAACAATTGGAGATGAATTGCCCTCACACAATTAGATGATCGTACACAGCAACATGAATGTGTGGCCACGCTCCTTCCCCACATAATAGAGGGGATTTGTTTGGAATATTGCCTGAATTGGCCCTGGGATCTCAATGTCCCTGATTATGATGGTCCTTTGTCCTTTTCTCCTGCTGTCACACACTGTTGGCTAAATAGTAAGGTGCTTTGGGATTTGTCATTCTAATGAGAGCATGTTGAACGGGGAAGTATCTGTCTGAAAGTTCTAGTTTCCTGTACAAGTGTCTCTGTATTATGAAGGCAGTGAGGGCTAGCACCACACGGTTTCAATTCAAAACCATTATTGGCATACACAATAAAGAACAAACAGAATCAGACAAATACATAAAAACAATAAGCCACTTACAAAATAACAACAAAACGACATAAATGAAAACAACACGGCTGATTCAAGCTGTGGCTCGAACATTCTGAGTAATTCTTAGAGAATTGATTAGCCAATTAAAGTTTAGGAGAGAAGAATGTCGGTTGCAATCTGGTTAACAAAGTGTTGGCATTCTGAGGCTAATACTGTATGGATACAGACATCATCCAAGTTCCGTTGATTTGGTGTTATATGAGGATATAGGTTTGTCACACGTAGATCTCCATATATGGGGCAGTATAAAAGAATATGAGCTACGCAATCCACAGCTCCCTTATTACAAATGCACATACATGCTTTGTTATTTACAAAGCCGGTAAAATGGGCGTTTGTAACACTGGATGGTAAAACATTGCATCTTGCAATCGTGAAAACCTGACGTGCTTGGGATGTTATCAACAAAAAAGTTCACAAAGCAGTTCACATAGCAAAAAACAACACCCTACTTCACAAACAAACAAGTGGTTCCCTGGCCCAAAGCAGGCGAGCGGCGCAGAAAAAAACACTAGCGAACAGCCAGTGGTGGGCCCAGCCAAGGTGCCACCCTGGCCTGGTCAATGACTGCCGCCCCCAGTGCTGGCTTCCTGCCCCCAGCCCTGCCCCTGCCACATTCCCTACCATGCTGCACTTCAGAGTGCTCCAAGCACAGGGGCGGCTGGCTGGGCCCAACCCTGCTCACCTTTGCGACTGCAGCAGTTCAGGCAGGTGGGTGAGCGGCAGCGGTGGCTCTGCTGCCACTCTGGCTCCTGTGTCCTCCTGGACCCCTTGCAAGGTCCTCCACTGCAAACAACCACCAGACAAGACGCTGTGTTGGGTGCATGGCCGGCTTTAAGCCAATGTGACCAATGTCGTCATGTCGGGCCCCGCGCTTCAGGGGGCCCCGCACTAGCAGGGTGAGCATATTGCCTGTGGCTGCAGCTGGGATCTTGATGGGCTGTGAGTCAGTGGGGCGAGCAGAGCAGCTTTACCTTGGTCTGTCCCACCTGCCCCTGCCTCTGAACAGCCCAAGATGGGCCACCTGGAAGCAGTTGGCGGCGATGTTATGATATCACCACCAGCTACTTCCACATGCCATGCTTTGCACGTGGCATGAACAGAGCTCTTCTTGGTGAGTGGGGGGGCCCCACAGGGGGCCCCCGCAGGAATGCCCCACATTGGGCCCCGCTGCTGCTAGAGCCAGCCCTGGTTGGGTGAATTGCTCTCCCTTGCTGAATATAAGAGGAGCATCCCCGCTTCGCTCCAGCAAACTTTATAAGTTATGGACATTTTATACAGGGAAATAAATTTCCACAAACATCCTCAAGAAACATGAGGTATCATTTAACCTCAGTGTTTTCCTTGTAAGAATGGGCCTGCATCCCAGACCATGCCCCAGTGAAGTGTACTTGTCCTGTCATCCCCCATTCCTCTGCAATGTGAGGTCCTCCTGGCACCTCTTCCCAGCAAACCAGCATCTCTATTTTTGCTTTTTGAAGATACTTTGGGAAGCCTTGTAATTCTTTGTTGTTAGTATATGTGCCTTCAAATTGGCATTATGAAAGTTGCAGATGCACCTGAAATTAGGGAGCAGATGCACCTTATACCTAATATTGTGAATACACCCAGAATTGCATGCCCCTGAGCACTCTGGCATTATCCTAGTGTAAAAAAGGTAAAGGTTTCCCCATGACCGAATGGGCTAGTCGTGACCGACTGTAGGGGGCGGTGCGCATCTCCGTTTCTAAGCCAAAGAGCCGGCGTTTGTCCTGAGGACAAGCTTCCGTGGTCATGTGGCCGGCACGACTATATGCCTTAGCGCACGGAATGCTGTTACCTTCCTACTGAAGTGGTTCCTATTTATCTACTTGCATTTTTACGTGCTTTCGAACCGATAGATTGGTAGGAGCCAGCAGTGTTATGCTGCCGGAATGCTGGGCGGGACATCCGGGTGATTGACAGCTCGCCCATCGCGTTCCGGAGTGTTACGCCATTTGCATAACCAATTACGCCGCTTGCGTACGTTACACAAACGGCGGAACACTGCGGAACGCGACGGGCGGGCTGTCGATCACCCGGATGTCCCGCCCAGCGTTCCGGCAGCATAACAAACACCGCTGGTAGGAGCTGGGACAAGCGACGGGAGCTCACTCGGTTGCGCGGTCTCGAACTGCCAACTTTCCAGTCAACAAGCTCAGCGGTTTAACCTGCAGTGCCACCACGTCCCACTAGTGTACAGCCTGTCATTTCATAATTTGCCTTCAATGAACCTCTTTTTTCCCAACAGTTATGTATGTTAACATATTACATACCAGGGGTGGTCAAACTTGCTTAAGGTAAGAGCCACATATGATAAAGTTCAGATGTTTGAGACCCTCAATATTTAAGAACCATTTACATTCTTAAATCTAAAACTTACATTTTAATCTTACATTGTAAAGATTGTAAGCTTACATTGTATTAATTGTGATGCAAAAAGGAGCCAAACTACTTCTGCAAGCCGACTCCTGCATACCTCAATCCTGCTTGTGGGCTTCCTCGAGGCAACTTGTGGGTGACTGGTGAACCACTGTAACAGTGGTTCTCAAACTTTTTAGAACGGCACTCCTATTGGGACCCAGCGGAGGTGATGTCATTAACCTAGAAGTGATGTCATGGCAGGAAGTGGCATCATCAAGCAGGAAGTGCTGTCATTGTAACAATGAAATGACACTCTTGAAATGCAAATTGGCGTTATTGGACTGCTACAGCAATTGTACAACTATGAAGCATCCCTGACAGAAAGCAGGATTAGGACAAAAACAATATGAAAAAAAAAAACAATATGGGGAGGGGCAGAGGAGGGGCACAATGCATTTCTGGAGGATGAATTTTTTCTGTATTAGAGTTCTGGAAGAAAAATGATGATGTATTTCACATTAATGCTGTCATCCTACATGTAAATGGAAATGATTCCTTCGGGAACTGCTCTTTTTACATACTAATGCTTTTATGGATATTGACTGATGATAAGGGAAAAAACTCCTGAGTATTTGAAAAGTGCCCTTTCCTGCAAGTAACCACAGGGACCCAAGAATGGGAAGGAGGGAGCTACTTGTTTGGGAGTGCTTGTTCCCTTTGGCCGCTCCCCAGGAAAATGTTTACAGTCAGTTTACCCCTTCGTTCCAGAAGCCGGTGTAGGATAGCCACAAATGAAGGCTGCGAACAGAAGAGGTCAGCAGGAGCATCAGGCTCAGCAGGAGGCAAACCAAGACATTTGCTTAGGGGCATACATGACTAAATAAGGCAGTGTTTTTCAAACTGTGGGTCATGACCCAGTAGGTTGGTTGTGAGCCAATTTCAGGTGGGTTGTGAAGCACATAGCGCAGCTATCATTGAACATATGGGAAAGATGGGACACTGGAAAGGGGGAGGGCTGTCTGGTTATTTTGCTTGTGTCAAGGTTGTAAATAGGCTTTCTCCCCCCCCCCTTTCTGATTCACTTTGCTATTGGAAATGGCTGAGAAGTAACCCATGTTATGGCTGCATTCTCAGGGAAGCAGCAGGCTCTGGCGTCACAATGATGGCACTTTAAGCCATGACATCAGAAAGACTGTCATTCTAAAAAGTGGGTCCCAGTGCTAAAACATTTGAGACCCACTGATCTAGGGCCTGCTGGGCCATCATCCTTCCCAAGGGCTGCCTGAGTTCCAAGTTCCAAGGCTATACTCCCATGCAAACATATCTGGGAGTAAGTCCTCCTGAACACAGTAGGAGTTGCTTCTAAGTGAACATACAGAGGCTAGCACTGTAAGATGTCATTTAGATTTCTCTATGATATCCTTTAATCCCCTTTTTCAACATTTACACATTTGCTTTAAACTTACTGCAACCCTTTCAAAGGATTTGAGCTCAAATAAGCTAGAATTTTATCTGGAACATCATAAATTGCACAATAGGAATGAGTGGCAAGAGAATACACCACTTTCAGGAAGAAATTCAAAGGTGATGTTTTGTTATCTTGGTAGAGCATGGCTATGGTGGTTTGGCAAAAGGGGGTGTCACAACCTGCTCCAGTGCTTCAAGATGTACCATAACACCACTACTCATGGTTTTTATATTATGGATGGTTGTTTTAGGACTTGATCCAAGATTATGATCATGCGAGAAGGTGGTAAAGCTCATTCTGTACTTTACTTCTGGAGAGCAAACTTCAGCACCAGCCAATGTGGTCTGCTGATGCTGGGATTTCCACCTTCTTGGCCATTTCTGGGAATAGGTAACTCTCTCTTGCTTCTCTGCCCAGCCAAAGTCTCCCATACCATTGGCTGCAGACTCCTGGCATACAGCTTTCAGCAATGAGTTACAGAGGTATGTGCATAGATCTGACTAGGGCGTGGTAATAAGGGAACTGCAAGTACACATGAGTGCCTCTGTTCTCATTTGTGAACTGTTGGGGAGGAATGTTACTCACATCATTTAAATTATGTTTAGTATTAAATACAGGGCCAGAAAATAAATAACCAGGAGCCATTGGAGGGTCTTATGATGCTATGAAGTCCTTTCAGAGTCAGGAATGGGTATGACAAACTCAACCAGAGTCCTACACATCACATTCCTGCAAAACAACTTACCGTCTTTGATTCTTTCCAAAGAATCCTGGTGATTGCTTATTGATGCCTCCAGAAGCTTTCCTTCCCCTTCTGCCTACACTTTCAATCATATAAGGCCAAACCAACTGAGTTGCCCAGGAGAAGTTTCTCAACAAGAGGGCTTCCAAAATCTGAACAATCCAAAACAACTGCATGTGAGTGCAGTATGTTTTATACATATGCTTCTGACAGAAAGCATATGTATAAAACATGTAAGATTACTTGTTGTAAGCCAAGAGTATTTTAAAAAGAAAATAGTGGGAAAGACATTAGCATGCCAGGTTAAAGAGCAAAAACAGAGATGTATTATGCCTCTAGCCAAAAAAAATGGATCTCATACTGAAAAAACACAATTTTAACAGAGAAAGCAAGTTTAAAAAATATATTTTAACTATATGCTACTAGATATCCACAATGGAAAGGACAGTATTCACACTTTTGAAATGTATCAAGTGTGCCTAAATTAATTGAAACAGACAAGGATATCTCAGACTTGGCAAATATCTATCTAAGGAGGAGGTAGCTGGAGCATTAAAAACCTTAAATGTTTTAATTAAATGTAATTAGAAAGATGAGGAAATCTCCTGATCCTAATGGATTTATAAAAACATTACAACTATTATGAACAGAACTATTGATGGAACTAATGCATGAAAAATTTCAAACGCAAGCGATACCAGGGTCTTGTAAAGAAGCATGCAATCACATTAGTTTGAAATCACCTGATGATTATTTGCTAGTACAGTCACATAGACTGGGACAGGGAACAAGTAGACTGGTAGATCTCTTGCTGAATTTGCAATGACTTGGTAAGGGCTTCTGACATTCAACCATAATAAGTAAAATTGCAAATATAATCATATTCAGCCATGATTGGCATTGTGCTAATTGCTTCTCTCTGCAACTCACTGCTTCTTACCTGTAAGATAAGAGTGTTGGCTGTCTCGGACCAGGACTTTGTGCAGCCATGCTGGTTAGTTGTGGGGTTTTGTGATTTGTAGTAACAGATGTGGGTGCTTACTTCTGTCTTTACTGAGTAACCCTGGTGTGTGGCTCATGAAATTGCTATATAGGCAACTGGCTCCATTCCTGAATCACCTGTTGCTGATTTTGCATCTGACTCTCGATGGTGCCCCTTGTCTAAGTGAAAAAGAGATGCCTCTGTTCTGCTCTAGCCACCCAGAATGGCTCCAAAGAGGAGTGGCCACTTGCACAGCACCTTGAGATACCATGTTAAATGGAACGCTGTGATCTCCCTAGTTATGCTACTGCTTGTACCTTTTGGCAATTTACAGAACAAAGGGACAAGGCTGCAAGCCTGCTGCTCCCAGCATCGGAAGGCACAAAAGGTGTTGGGGAGTCAAAAAATAGGCAGAAATGCAGAGAGCGAAACAAAGGAACTTGGGGAAGCAGAGGGATTCATCACAGGAGCTTGCTCACAAGTAAATGTGAGAATCGCAGCCTGACAGCACAATTCTAGGCATAACTACTCAAAAGTAAGTCTGATTGAATTTAGTGGACCTACTCCCATATAACTGCATAAGTTTGCAGCCTAAGTTTAATAAGATTTCAGTTGCAGCAATAGTATATTATTGGCAGAGCTTACTCAGTAAAAATATATGGTCTTTTTAGGTAGGGTTATCAGATGCAAACTGGGGCAGAGTGCCTATACCTGGGGTCAGCAACCTATGATTTTGGAGCCGCATGTGGCTCTTTTAGCCGTCTGCTGCGGCTCCGGAGTCCAGGTGAAAGTAGCAAAGGAGGCGCCCAGCATTGGCTGTGACCGCGGGCTCGCTCTCCCTCCCGGTAGGCTGCACTGTGCTCAGGGCTGCAGGTTGGGAATCACCCCCTTTTCTCCCCTTCCTTCCGAGCCCCCTGAGCCGGGAGCTGCTACCCAGAGCACCTCTCCGCTCGGCACCAGTCCGAAGGACTGGCACCTGCTCCGGGAAGCGGGGAGAGTGTGCTGGCGGCAGCGGCGACTGGGCTCCCGCTCGGTCCGTGGATAGCCTTGTGCAGAAGGCAACCCGCAAAGCTCCAGAGCTGATCCGCCAGCTGGAAGGGTGCATGGCTTTTTGTGTTGAATGTTCCATGTGTTTGCATTGCTTCGCACGCAGAGCTGGGATGGAGCGTGGCGGGGGGGTGGCGGCGTGCAGCAGAGAGCCGGTGGGGAAAACTTTCTGGCTCGCTCTCGGTTGGGTTGCAAAGTTGCCCCTGGTTTTGCACGCATTGGGGCAGCTCCTGCTTACAAGCACGGAAAGCGCCGGGTCTTGCAGTTGTGTATGTGTCCCCCCCCCTGCCCATTTTCCAGGATCTTTTGCCCGGTCCCTCTTTCTGCAATGTGGAGGGATTGTTTGCATCGATGGCGTGCAAGTTGCAAAAGTTCCTGTGCACGAGCCTGGAATCCCCCTTTTGCAAACCTAAAAATAAAAAATCCTCCACCGTTTTGGAAAAAACAACAACACACCCCATAGTGGCAGCAGTGGCATGGGCAGCTGCTCAGCTCGGCTCTGGGGTCTGCCCTGCCCGCCCATCCTGCTGCTGCTTGTCGCATGTGCTCTTTGCAAGCGGGCAATCCGCCGCGTTGCCCTGCAAGGTGCAGCATGGTGGCTGGTTTTTGTTCTGCCGTTCATTTTTTTACGCGCGATCGGAAGGCTGTGGAGGACTGGCAGCAGGGTTGGGGGTGGGAGAGAAAGAAAGCTGGAGACAGCGAATGACGCATGTCAAGACCCGATCTTCAGCCGTGATCACTCATAAGAACATAAGAAGAGCCCTGCTGGATCAGGCCAAAGGCCCATCTAGTCCAGCTTCCTGTATCTCACAGCGGCCCACCAGGTGCCCCAGGGAGGCATGAGACGACAAAATGCTTGCATCCTGTTGCCACTCCCTATAGTTTTTTTATACATAGCATAAAGGTAAAAAAAACTATATATGCAGTATTATCTTCATTTTAGATGTCAAAAGGGTTTTGTGGCTCCCGAGGTTTTCTTTTCTCCAGAAAACGGGTCCAAATGGCTCTTGGAGTGTTTAAGGTTGCCTACCCCTGGCCTATACCTTTAACCATTGTATAGAAGAGGGAATTTGGACAGGTGGAGCTTTTGAAACCCTTCCATGATGAGCTGCACCTGCCCAAATTCTCTCTTCCAGACAATGGTTAAAGGTAGGCCTACCAGACGTCCCATTTTGACTGGGATTATCCCGGTTTAGGGTGGTTGTCCCAGTGTCCCGCCTGGTTTGAAGTCTATCCCAGTTTGCCCTGGACCCCATTTAAAGTGGAAGTGCATTTTTGTTGCTCATCAGGAAGAGGCACTGAGGACTGCTAAGCAGAGGTGGAAGGGGCACTAAAGTGCGGGGCTCCTTGCTTTGCATGTGGACTCGAGGAGGCCAGCCAAAGACTGCTGAGAGCACTACAGTGTGTGTTTCTTTGCTTTTGGAAGTCAGGAGTAAGTAAGCATGCAGATGTGGAGGCTTTTCAAGTAGGCTACTTTCAGCTCCAAAATGTGGAATGTGTGTGAATGAGGAGAGGAGGTGTTCATTAATCTCAGGAATGGAATCCGGAATGGATGCTGGTGAGATTTGTGGGGGGAACAGCCAGAGTCTCACATTCAGCTGGGCTGATCTTTTTCAGATCCAAAAATTAAAGCTGCAGCAGCAGCAGCAGCAGCCACCCCCTGTGTGCTCAGTACTTCTCTCTCTCTCTTTCTCTCTCTGCATCCAGGAGCCAGGGGACTGCAGAAGAGTGAGAATACAATTAGAGAGGGGAAGCCTAGGTGCCTTTAAAGGGGGATTGGACATATTCATGGAGGAAACGTCCATAGCACACTACAGGCAGTGATGGGTATGTTCAACCTCCCCAGCTGCACCCCATGCCAGGGCCAGGTGGCCCAAGGCAAGCTTCAGGGCCTCAGAGGAGAGGCTCTCACTCCAGCAGGCAAAGAGCGGCACCCGAGTAGCAGGACAGCAGCCCCAGCAGGGAGAGGGACTACTCGGGAGGCAGCCAGGACAGTGGAGAACGAGCCACAGCTGACACAGTAGCCCCAGCCAGGGAGAGGCAGAGCCACAGCCTTTAAAAACCCCAGTGGCCTGTGATGAGGGTCAGTGGGGTGTGGGCTATTGGCAGACAAACGCCGTGGGAGAAGGAACTAAGGTGAGGCAGACTCCTGTCCTCTTTCCACTGACTGAGAGAGGCCCTTTGTAAGGTGGGTCAGGGCTTCATCTAACTTGCTTCTGGGCCTGCCTGGCTTTTACTGGCTGAAGTTCTACTGGGGTGGTGTTTATCTCCCTGGGGCCCAGATAGCCCTCTTTGGGGTCTCTCTGATTTAGCAGCTTCCCTCCCCCTGCATGCACTTCCTCAGCTTCAGCAATTGGGGGGGGGGGGGAGAGAGAGAGCAAAGTGTGGCTGGCTGTGGGAAGTTCAGAGATTCCTTCAGAATCATGTTTTTTTATTTGTAATTTTCTGTGAGTTTAAGAAACAGTGAAAGTTATTTACATTAGAAGTATGTTTCTCTTTTTATATTCAAATAGTTTATTTAAGGTGTGCAGAAATAATTTGTAACTGCATAATTTTATATTATTTCTGATAACCATGAGTTCTCAGGGGTGGTGGTAAGTTTTTCTTGTGTGGACTGTGTCCACACAAGAAAAACTTACCACCACCCCTGAGAACCCATGGTTATCAGAAATAATATAAAATTATGCAGTTACAAATTATTGTAATTTGTGTGAGAGAGAGGGGGGGTCTGGGGGCAAACACATATCCAACTAATTAGCTCCAAATTGCCTGACTGGGGCACAGGTTCCCCCAACAGGGGTCGGGGACACACATACACACACGTGTGTGCGCGCGTGCGCTGTGCCTGGTGATACTCCAATTGGTCCAGTGGTGTCTTCCGCAAATGAACAACCGGAACGCTGGGCAGGATGTAGGCGGGACTTCCTTGTGATTGGCAGCCCGTCCGTAGCGTTCTGCAGCTTTCCTGGCCTTGGGGGGGGCTCCTGCTCGCTGTAGGGGACATGTGAGGGTCATGCCAGGTGCCTGGGCGAGCAGCAGTGGGGTATGAATCGGGGGCAGCCCCCCCCCCCCGAGGCCAGGACTGCTGCGGAACACTATGGACAGTCCTCAGCCAATCACGCGGAAGCCCCGCATATGTCCCGTCCAGCGTTCCGGTTGTTCATTTGCGGATAACGCCACTGAATTGGTCCCAGTTTCAACTCTAAAAGTTATGGTAAGTCTAGTTAAAGGTATAGGCACTCTGTCCCAGTTTGGATCTGGCAACCCTATTTTTAGTTATATGGACCGCTGGAGGAACACAACTTATTATTGCATGATGAGATTACCTTATAGTTACAAGGGACTCAAATTAACCATATTGGTTTGATTATATGCAGTTAAATGTTATATGGTGAAATTAAAAGAATGTTCAATTAAGAGAACCGTCTAAATTTGAAGTCTTAATTTTAGAAGCAACGAGAAAGGTAGCATAAAAGATTGCACTGGTATTGTACTTGAAACACAGTAGGTGAAAAATTGTATGATTTTATGGGCACAAAGTGTAGGGTATAATACTGGTTTCAAGAAGTAGGAATATATATGGAAGGAAGGTAGTAATTTCATTTTCCTCATGTGACGTTTACAAGAGACTTGTTATAAGTTAATGAGACATTTGCATATAACACTCCATAAAGTATTTAAAATTATCAGAGACTTGTAATTGTCTTTGTAAATGGAAATATAATATGAAAGTAGGAACATTTTATCACCTGGCAATGTTCCCAGAAATTCTGGACAGAAATTAGAAATGTGGCTTATAAGATAACAGGCTTTTGAATATTTTATTTGATTCAGAATTTTTTAAAATGAAATTATGCAAACATAGATTGAGGGCGCAATCCTAAAACTGAGTTAGGCCAGCATAAGCTAAGCCAGCAAAGTTTGGCCAGCACAAGGGCCAGCACAAAGTATGTTTGGACCACTCTCGGAGTCAGAAAGGCCAGCATACAGACGTGCGCCATCATTCCTGAGTTTGAGAGTAGTCCAAATGTGCTTTATGGTGGCCCTTATGCTGGCCAAACTTTGCTGGCTTAGTTTATGCTGGCCTAACTCCAGTTTAGGATTGTGCCCTAAATGATAAGAGAAATGGCTTATGAGGCTTGTTTAGCAAGAATTTTACATGCTGAATACTGGAAAACAAGTGTCCTGCTGCCCCAGAACGGGAAACAAGAGCTCGTCTACTCAATCCTTATGCTTATATGGTTCATTTCAATGCCATATGCAAGCAAACATCCTTGTGGATTTCACTGCATAGATCAAGCCCACCAGTTTCCTTATTCTGCCATCCTTCCTGGCTCCCAAATACCACTGCCAGACATTGTAGCCCTGATTGGCTTCCTGGGAGGGTCAGGCTTAGCCACCAGCACACCTGAGGCAGCAAATTGCCCCGGCACCCCAA
The DNA here is from genome assembly GCA_029204185.1 of Lerista edwardsae. Lineage (NCBI taxonomy): Eukaryota > Metazoa > Chordata > Lepidosauria > Squamata > Scincidae > Lerista > Lerista edwardsae. The sequence goes on from JAJKFI010014842.1 coordinate 22,860, forward strand.
TTTTCATTTTTGTGTGCATGTGCATTCCTCTGCCGTCCGCTGCAGCCTCCTCTTCCATGTCTTCCTGTTCACTCCCAGATTTCAAAAAGGCTGACTTAAGAGTGGAAGAGAGAATGGATGAATGAAGGTGAGTAGACTGGAGTGGCTAGAGCAGGGGTGTCAAACTTGTTTCATACAGTGGGCTGAATAGCATCCATGATTCTGGATGCAGGAAGTGATGTCATAAAGCAGGAAGTGATGTCATTAAGCAGGTCATGATCAGAAATAAGCATTTTTTTTAATCCTTTAGGAGCTTGTTAGCTACAAATGAAAGAAGAGAAAATACACAAATCTTGATATTTTCAAGATATGGGCAAGCCCAACTATCATGCAGGCAGCCTTTCTGCAGTCACACTTCAGCAGAGAGCAGCTTATGGTGGTGCTGGGCGAGCCCAAGATAAAAAGCTTCTGGGGCTGCATCTGGCCTGCAGGCCTGATGTTTGACACCCCTGGGCTACAGCAACCACTCCACATTGGGGGAAGAGATGAATCAGAATCTGTTCTTACAGTATAACATATGCCGTGTAGCTGACAGAGCAAGTGGCCTGGCTGGCTGGCTGGCTGGCTGAGAGGGCAAGCAGCTGGGCTGGGTAGGCGAGTTTCAAAGGTAGCAGGCAGAGGCAGGGCACTCCCCTACCAGTTTACCTTGCTGTCTGGCCACCCCACCTCATGAGTGGGTCATCTCCTAGGCCATCTGAAGGGGCTCTCCTTCAAGTGCTCTTCATCCCAGGTTAGGGGGATTGCAGCCCAGGAGAGCCTTCTCTGCAGTGGCACCACAACTATGGAATTACCTACCGGAGAGAACTATGGTCTACGCTGTCCCTCATGGTCTTTCATAAATCAATCAAAGTATTTATATCCCGCTTTTCAACACAAAGTTCACAAAGCAGTTTACAGGCTAATAATAAAAACGTTAAATGGCTCCCAGTCCCGAAAGGGCTCACAATTAAAAAAAAAAATGCAGAACACCACAAGCAACAGCCACGAGACAAGACACTGCACAGGGGTGAAGAGGGACAATTACTCTCTCCCTGTTAAATATAAGAGGAACACAACTTGAAAAAAATGCCTCTTACCCAGTTAGCAGGGGTTTTGCAAGACAAAACATTTGTTTTGTCTTGCATTTGAATGATGTGCAGTTGTTTCCCCCGTCTCTGTTGTAGTGCTTTGTAACCCAAGCCCTCCTCCAATTGGGTTCCCCCCCTTACCATGATTTTATATATTGTTTTATCTATTGCTTATTTTTAGTCTAAATTGTGAATTGGGCATTTAATCCAGCAAAGGAGATATCAATTAAGTGAGTGAGTGAGTGAGTGAACTGGTTCTGCCTGATGGCAGGGCTGCCTCTGCATTAACCTCTTCCTGTCCCCTACAGGTCAGCAAGCGAGGAGAGGTGATTGATGTACACAATCAAGTCCAGACAGTGACTGTCGGAGTTGCCTGCACAAGCGCCATCCACATGGTCCCCAACGTGTTGGTCCTGGCTCGCCCTATCATTCCCCGCAAAGAGACCCACCCAAAGCTTAAATCATTGCTCCGCCATCATCCACCACCTAAGAGATTTGAGCTCACCAGGTATCCCCCCACTCCATGTCTACTGAAAAGCCTGACAGCGCAATCCTAAAAGGCACGTAGCGCTGACGCAATATCGTACTTAGCGCCGACAGGAGGGCAGCAAGCAGCACCCTCGCGTCAGTGCTAAAGCTCTGAAGTGGACGCTACTCGTAGCATCGGCTTCAGAGTGCTGACGAAGAGCCTCCCTTGCGCCGACTGAAGCCGATGGGCGTGAGGGAGGCTTTGTGCAGAAGCAGCACAGGGATTGGTGCGAGGGAGGCACGGGCAGGACATGGGCGGGCTCGGGAGGTGGCCATACAGCCACATCCTAAGCCCATCCGTGAGGCCCCGATTCGGGCCACACGGTCTCCTCGGATCTGCGCCTGCTCTTTAGCGGGCACAGATCCAAGGAGCACATGGGGGAGGCTGGAGCCTCCCCTATGATAAGGGAGTGCATGCTCCCTTGCCATGGGGAGGCTCCAGCCTCTCCTAAACAGCGTCAGATATGGCGCTGGCCCGTCAGCCTCTCCAGTCTGGCACTGTTTAGGATTGCGCCCTGAGATGCTATAGGACCTTCCTAGGCATCCTAAAGTAGACGCGGTTTCCCGATATTTCCTTTACAGGCAGAAGCACTTTGCCTTTAACAAACAGAAATGTATGACATGAGAAGTTTCACCTGTGGAATTCTACCTGCTACACCTCTGTTCCTGGACTGAAGAGTCTAGCCTTCTTTTTCCTTTTTCCAAGTAACGCCTCTCCAATACAGCTTGTGAGATCCTTTCTGGCACTTGATTTCCCATTCTCCAGCCTTTGCCAGCTCTGTATAAAATCCAAGTGGTTTGCTTTCCTCCTTAGTGGGTTGGACACTCACATCAGCCCTATTCACATTCTTTTCAGTGTGTATAAAATCTGTGTATAGCATATACCAGCTTATTGCTCGTGGCTCAGAATGCCTCTCAGAAGCTTCTTAGAAGCTTTGGAGAGCGCTTCCAGTTTGACCTAAAAATGGAAGTGCCTCTCACAGGGGCGGATCTCTTTGAAAGGGCGCCCATGGCGCCCAATGAAAACGCACCCCTAGGGGCACGCAACGTCATGACGTCACATCGTGACGTCATGACAGCCCCGCCCCTTTTAAGAGGCGCGTTCTTTCTGTTCGCTAATGCCGGCTGGGGCGCATTAGCCGGCATTAGCGAACAGAACAACGCGGCTGGGGCGCCGCGTTCTTTCTGTTCGCTAATGCCGGCTGGGGCGCATTAGCCGGCATTAGCGAACAGAATGCGCCGCCGCCCAGCGCCCCACCCCTCTTGAAAAGCGGGAGGGGGCGCCGGGTGGCAGCGCATTCTCCTCCCTCCGGCTGGCTCTTTAAGGCCAGCTGGAGCGAGGAGAATGGGGTGCAGGGTCTGGGCGGGAGCGGGCGGGCCGTGGGTGCCATTTTGGGGGGGTGGGCGCCATGCAAATGGCACCCCCCGCAAGATGGCGCCCATGGCTCGTGCCACCCCCTGCCACACCCTAGAAACGCCTCTGGCCTCTCAGAAGCTTCCGGGATGTGTTCTTAGAAACACTGAGGCCACGGGGGCCTCTGTGCGCCTCAGAACACTGCCCAGAAATGTGGGAAAGGCATTTCTGGTTTTCATCGAAAACCGGAAATGCCTTTCCGATATCTGTGGGTGGCCTTCTGCGGCCTGGGGAGGCCATATGCAGCCTCAGAACACCTCCTGGACGTGACTTGCAGTCACATTGGGGAGACCAGCTGAGGCCCTCCAGTGTGGGTCCAGCACTTGCGCCAAGTCAAACACATAGGTGCCAAACCTGCAGAGAAAGCAATCCTACTGTACAATGGGACGTGTATTGTAAATCCTACTGTAAAGGGACGTGGTGGCGCAGCGGGTTAAACCACTGTTGCTGGGCTTTCCGACCGGAAGGTTGGGAGTTCAAGACTGCATGACGGAGTGAGCTCCCGTTGCTTGTCCCAGCTCCTGCCAACCTAGCAGTTCGAAAGCACTTAAATGCAAGTAGATAAATAGGGACCACTTTGGAGGGAAGGGAACGGCGTTCCATGCACTATGGCTTATAGTCATGCCGGCCACATGACCATGGAAACTTGTCCTCGGACAAAATGTTGGCTCTACAGGCTTTGAAATGGAGATGAGCACTGCCCCCTACAGTCGGTCACGACTAGACCATTCGGTCATGGGGAAACCTTTACCTGTTACTGTACAACTATTGATCTCTTCAAGTATACTATTATTCATATTCTGTTCAGTGCACATGCAGCACTACTTGGGCACCCCAATCCTAAGCTGCCCAACCACCTGGGAACATAGCGGTAGCCAGGAGGCTACCGCTGCATCCCATGGCAGCCAGGCAGCTGCAGGAGGCTCCGTGGGAGGAGCAGATGTTCACCCCCTTCCCCTGCAGTGAAGTCACAGGGTGGGGTTGATCTCTTCACCTTTGCGCAGTCTGACACTGAGGCCAGGATCAGACGGCAAGGACCAACACTGGTCCCACCCCCAGCCCCCCCCCACCCACAACCACCCAGGAGCCCCGTCCCCTGCAACACCAGTGAGAGGTAATCTTACCTCTCACTAGCATCGCATCACCACGTTTACGGCAGCAGTACTGTGGCAAGTTATGGCATGTTATGGCACCAGCGCAAGCGGTACGCTCATATTGCTTGCGCTGGAAGGCTCTGCATTAAGCCCTTAGTCTATACTCAAAATTCTGCAGGGGTACAGCCCCTTGAATTGACCTTTAAAATGAATGCATGCCCAAGCATTTTATTTACATGAAGACAGGTTTGCACATATAGACCCCTATATCTGCTCCGGCAGAAGACCGGCGAAGTTAAAAAATCTTATTAAACAAACGAATAAATGCTTATAATGTAACATGCAAATTAATGTGGCGCTAGTGAATGCTAACTGATAGGCAATTAATAAGAACAAGGAAATGGGGAGGGGGGCTGAAACCAGTTTGCTTCCTGGTTGTACATATAGAAGGAAGGGAAAAAAAAACTAGAGGCAGGGGTATACTGGTGTAGGCATCCCTCACTGAACATGTACAATTATCTTTCACTCTTTTTATACACAGTAGTTTGCTAGGGTAAAGTGCTTGCTTAATGGCCATTTGTTACCACCCACAGGCCAGACCCTCCTTGCTTGGATGGAGCTGCAGCATTGTAGTGGCAAAGAGACTGACCTTCGCCATTATTATGGCTCCTACTACCAATATTTCTACACCACTTTCAACAAATAAAGTTCACAATGAGCAGATACGGATAGGATTGCTGTGTAAGTTTCCGATCTCCAAACCCTTCATCTGGCCTAATGCGTGTGCCCATTTTATCTCCCCCCTCCCAGGCTTTTACCTCTGCGTTTTGTCAAGATCTCAATCCACAACCTAGAAAAGAAGCAGCTGAGGTTCAAGCTGGCCAGCGGTCGCACCTTCTACTTGCAACTCAGCCCCCAGCCTGGCCAACAAGAGGACCTCTTCCCACTGTGGGTCAAAGTGGTGCAAATGCTGCGGCCACCCTCAGAAACGCCATCTGTGTTGCCGGAGACCATCAGAGACATCCCCCATGAAGAAGCCCCAGCCCACAAGACACCGGTGTGGTCCCCTTCTGTTGTTACTAGGAATTCATTGTCATTGACGCAGCACTTTCAAGAACCACATAAGCACATAGTCACACAAGCCTTAATCGCATCGTAGAGTTACTGCAGTGCCGTCTGCATGGGGTTGCCTTTAAAAAGTGCTTGGAAATTGCAACCCATGCAGAGTGCAGCAGTTACTAATCTGGCAGCAACCCTTGCCTGGCAGCATCTGAGTTCTATTTTATTCTGTATTTGGGGCCAGTTTGTTTCCAAGCTCAAATAAGGGTGCCCACAGAGGAAAGGGCAACTGGGGAAGGAAACACACAATTCCTGTTGGTGATGTGGCAACCATCTTGGATGCCACAAGAGGGGGAAATTAGGATATGCTGTTGCCTGTGGCAGAAGATCTAAATGGTGGCCGTTTGTGTCAGCCTGAGTGGAGTCTTGGGAAATGGGAATAGTCAAATGGGACATGAAAACAGAGGGAAGTTTTTTGTTCCAGAAGTACTGTATCAGGGATGCCTAAGTTCTCTGGAAAGGAAGCCGGGCTTCCTTTGAGCTAGACTTCTGGCTGTTGTCAGGGCTGAATTCCAGCCTTGCAGCCCAAATGAAAAGAGGGCTTCTAATCAGGTGCCACACCTGGGATTAGAGATCCAAGCATGCCTGTGTCGCAGAGTGCAGCATCAGAGGTGTGCCAATGCCTTTGTTTTTAGAAACTAACCCTCCTCAACTCCCTGCATGGCGATGCAGCTGCGCCAGTGTGGCATCCACTGAATCCTGCAGGGGCGTTTCAGCCTCGAAACAGCTTCTCAGGATAAGGGAACGTTTGTTTCCTTGTCCCAGGATAAGCCCCTGCAGTGGCGTTGCTGACCCATGAAGGTGGATGACCCGCGATGGCAGATCAGGCCCAGGATGGGGTCAGGATTTGGCAGGTGCCCCTGCTGCCAAAGCCACCACTCCTCTCTGCCCTGTCTGCTGCTTCAAGGACCCAGCCCCTCGCTCTTTCCAGCAGTGGCCAGGCTGCACTCTCTGGTAGAGTCACGTTTGCAAAACATATGAATATGCAATTGCCAGCATAGTGCACTGTTCGGCGTAGACCCTGAGCCCTATTGAAACATGATAGATCTGGTGGTTTGGATAAGGAACACTCTGGGTTCCTTGCAGGATCATCATAAGGGCTTGTTGTAGAATGCTGAGATAATGCCAAGCAGAGCTCGGAGCACTTGAAATGTGCCTACTGCATGATTTGTTACATGAACTGATCTTTTGGTGCTGACCATCCCGTTATCTGTCTGCCCCAGAGCATCACAATGTTCAACTTAGACGAAGATAAAGACGACAAAGTGAGCATCCGAAGTGTGTACTTGGCTTCTGACGACCTCAATACAGATGTTAGGGCCAGGGAGAGTGTGGGCTTGTCCTTCGAGCGCCCGCTCAGTCCCCAAGCCCTCCGCTACCCGGCCATCACTGATGGAAGGTCATCCGATCTGGTCAGCCCCGCAGCCTCTGCCTCAGATGACGTGGGGATAGACGACCCTCTGATCTTGCCGTCCAGGCAGAGAAGTGACGTCAGTGTGCAAGAAGAGGAATCTGTGGACCTCTCTGCTTCAAGGAGGTACGTGGGATGGACTTGAGGGCAGCAGGAAGAGCAGGCGCAGTGGGGGTTCTTGGGTTTGCACAGCAGGGTTCTAGACTTAACAACTCAAAGAACAAAGACCAGGACAGGCAGAGGCTGAGAAGCAGTGTGGTGTAGTGGTGAGAGCATCTGGTTCATCAAATCCCCACTTTAGCCTGGGGATTCCTGGGGCAACCTTGAGCCAGTCAGTCACTCAGCCTAGCCAATCAGCCTCTGATGATAAACAGGGGTGGGTGGAAAGAGTCACATATGCTGCCCTGAGAGAGAGAGAGAACTGAGCAAGAGGTTGGACCAGAAGACATCCAAGATCCCTTCCAACTCTTGAGCAGAGTCCTAACCAACTTTCCAGCACTGGAGTATGGGCTGTGCAGCTCTGAGGTAAGGCAAGAAACATTATCTTACTATGAGGAGGCTTCCGTGACTACTACCCCACCACAGAGGGCAGAACATGCCCCGTTAGCACTGCTATGTCAGTGCTGGAAAGTTGGTAAGGATTGCACCCTAGCATTCCATGATAATACAGTATGTACTAAATAAATGAAATCACCACCTGTAGACAGTTCTTGGTCTAAACTGTGGAAGAGAGAGCCCCAAGTAGGATGCTAGTGTGGAAGACCTGCTGGTGACAAGAGATGGTGTTCCAGAGAGCACTGTATGGACCAAAACCGCACAGCATCCCACAGTGGCTGGCAAATGGACACTGGAAAGTATGCTTGGACCACTCTCAGAGTCAGAGACGCCAGAACACAGACATGCGCCATCCTCCTTGATTCGGAGAGTAGCTTTTACAGTGGCCCTTGTGCCGGCCAAACTTTGCTGGCCTAACTGTGCCGGCCTAACTCCAGGTTAGGATTGTGAGTCAGTCATCTGCTAAAGGGTTAAATGCCATCACCCCTAAGCCTTCAGTTTCCTGTCATCCCACCAACTCCTTGGGATGCATAAGCATGGGATGCATAAGCAGTGGAGTTCAGATGAGCGTGTAACCAACCTGATTTTCTCTGGCGAAGGATTTGGTTTACCTATTGAGTGTTCATTAGACCGCCTACTGAATAAAGCCAGACTCTCTTAAAGGCTGCTTAAAGTGGTGGTTGTTCCCAGGCCTTGTAGCGTGACAGTTAACACTTACCTTCCCCAGAATGCTACTTTGCATGATCGGGGCCTCTCTTCCACCTTCACAAGTATCAAATGTCCAGAAAAACACTCTCAACTGAGGCTCAATGCAAAGGGGGTTTTCAGTGACATCTGTCACACTAGGCATCTTTACCAGCTTCATTTGCTTCCTGGACAGAGATCACCTTGCTACAGTGGTCAGTGTTCTTCTAGGTCAGCTTTATCACTAAGCCCACAAAACGTGGCGAGGCTGTAGAACAGGGGAGTTAAGCGTGTTTCATGTAGCGGACCAAATAGTGTTCATTGTGATGCTAAAAGGTTTGAGAATCACTGCATTCTATTATATGATGTTTTGTTTGGATTTCAAATCCAGTCTGTTTCTCTGAGTTGAGAATACAGAACTAGGGCATGTGTAGACAAAGAAGCCCAAGGGATCTGCTTTTGTGGCAGGAACGGCATGGGTAGCTCTGTATCCTAAAGCAAGTGTTGGAAGGTGACTAAGGGAGCAATCCAAGCTACATCCTTGGGCCAATGCTAACCACTTGCATCAGCCCAACGCCAACTAGTGCAGACGTGGGGGCACTGAATGGCACCCCCATATTGGCACTGGTGGTGTTGGGCTGACGCCAGCAGCAGCACCATCCCAAGGCTGTATCACGCTGCTTGTGTGCCAGCTGAACTCAGCTGGCAAAAGAGCAGTTCTGGGTGGAGGGAGGGAGGGAGGGAGGGAGGGAGGAACTGGGCAGGCCAAGGCGGGCTGGCCTGGGGAGGGAGGTGGGGATGAGATGCTGCCATTAGGCTGCATCCAAGTCTCCATCCCCAGGCCATGTGGTCCCAATTCGGGCTATGCAGCATCCTTGGCTCTGTGCCTGCTATACATGCCCTTGCCCCAGGGAGGCACTCCAAAGCTGTGCTGGGTTCAGCTCAGGCCCGCTGGCCTCGCTGTTCCGGTACAGCTTAGGATTGTGCCCTAAATTTCCCCACAGATGCAAAGATTAAGGAATTTCCCATTGGTGGGAGAGACGTGGTATGACTTGATCAAGCAAAAGGACTGTCTAACCAGGAGACTTTTCTTGTTTCAGAAGAGCCGGCAGGAGTCGCAGAAGTAGCAGAAGCAAATCTCGGAGAGGTAGGAGATACGAAACGTTGCTCACCGAAAACTCACAAGAGACGTTGCTACCCTTTGCTTGCTTGTCAATGAACCCCCTATTCCAGTCAAAAACCAGCATCTGCCCCACTTTTCTCCTGGACAATTCATTCTTCCTCACTGGTCTTGTCTAAAATAGATTTCCGGTTGGCCACCTTTACTCATTAACAGCATCTACATACTCCCACACCTGCTCATACTTCCTCCCACCCAATTTCAGTACTTCACGTGTTCTCCATCCTTTTTGGCCCTTCTAGGGCTCTCCTTCAGAGTTCATCCAGGGCTAAGTTCCTGAATCTAATTTTCAATGCCAGCATTCTGCTTGGAAGTTTGCAAAGTACTGTAAGCATAAACACAAGAGGACCTTTGAGCATATGCAGATATCTTCTTCCCCTCCCTCCCACTAAGAATAAACTTCCCAGGAATAGTGTCTCTAGGTTATGTTTTTCAGCCTACCTGCCAGGCGTGCTTCAACCACAATATCTCATACTAATCACATCGCATGAGGACACCACAGACATCCATTTGCTCCTCCTGTTTCTATGGTTCCACGTCACTCCTTCCCACAGTCTCATCATCCATCAGATTTCTCCTGTTATTCATCTTCCTCATCCCCTTTCTTCTCCATCCTTATCTGTTCAAGTAACCAACCGAATTCTTGTCTCCTGCCTGTATCTGGGAAAACGCTTATCTGTTTTATACCAGTTGGCAAGAATTTTTTTTCCTATAAAGGATCTTGGAACTTTGGCAAGAGGGCTGAGAATTCTCAGGCAACCTTTGCCTCCCCCACACCATTCCCTAAGGACAGGGAATGTCTTCCCTTCACTTGTGAGTCAGTCCCTCCTATTCTCTCCCTTCCATGTATTCCTGCTGTAGCATAGTGGTTGAGAGACTGAGCTATAAATCAGGTGACTCGGTGACTCTCTGCTATGAACTGGCAAGATTGCCTTTGGCCAGCCCTCCCCGTGTCGTTAGGGGGTGTGTGGGCAGAGAGCAGAGCTCCAGGAACTTCTCCTACAGTTAGTGGTGACCTCAGCAGGCAATGCGCTCAGGTGTTGCCAGACCTTAGCTGAGAAGAAGCATCAGGCTTAGCAAGAGGCACACTGAGAAATGTGCCTGGGGCATACATTAGTATCTAGGCAAGGGTGGTCCAAATTTGGCCAGCGAGGCTTCTTTTGGTGGCTCTCGAGAATCCTGCTGCATCCACTCCCTCCTGCTTCAGTGCCTGTTCGATCTCCCTGCTCCAACATTCCTGCTTGTCCTTTGGAGATGGAGAATCCAAAACAGCAGAGCAGGGAGATCAAAAAGCCCCACTGCACCCACCACCTTCTCCTCCACCTGCTTTCCTGCCACCATCTGGCTCAGAACCAGGAAGTAATTGTCAGTGACATCATCATGTTGCCACCAATTACTTCTGCATTGGTGCCCAGGGGGTGGGATGGGGCCAACGTACTGCAGCCCTCTTAACTCAAAAAAGTGGGACTCTCCTGATCTAGGCAATCTGCTTTCTCAAGGACTACAAGTTCTCAAGGATTACATTAGGGCTCAATGTTATGCGCACTCACCTGGGAGCAAGTCCCAGCTTCAGTTTACCCAGCTGAGTTACGCATAGGTTAGCACGCTACCATACGTTTTATACTTATTTGGGATATTTTAAATCTCATATTCAATGTTTAAACATCCGTTCTAAAACTACTGCAAACCGGTCCAAGAAAGTGAGATGAAATTAGGTAGATCTTTAAATAAATATGATGTATAATACATTTCAGAGTAGAAATAAGTGGCAGGAGCACTCCAAGGAAACCAGTTAAAGCTGATTTTCTATTGCTACAATCTTAATGGGGTGTGGTTATAGGGATAATAATACTAACTGTACCAAATAGTGGTAAGGATTACATTAAACTAAAACGAGCAAAGTGCTTTACGCGCCCAAACTGAGCAACACAAATGCTAGGCGTTCCATGCTTATATCTTGTGCAGTAAATAGGTTTTCTCCAGTGACACAGTCTTGTCTAATTAGTGGCATGCCATGTGGGGGGCAGGGGGGACAAATGTCCCAGGCATCTACCCTGGGGTGTGTGTGTGTGTGTGTGTGTGTGTGTGTGACAACCCATCCCCCACCGCCCGTTTTTAACCGTTTTCTGGCTTTCCCCCCTTTTTTCCCACCACTCCCTAATAATATACTTTCCTGGGGTCAGGGAGGTGGCAGGCAAAACCCAGAAGTAATGTTTTTGGACTTCCTGAGGCCTCGGAAGACTTTCTAAAGGTCACAGAGGGCACCTGTATAGAGTTACCAGATCCCAACAGGGACAGAGTGCCTGTACCTTTTAACCATTGTATAGAAGATGGAATTTGGGCAGGTGCAGCTTTTGAAACCCTTCCATGATGAGCTGCACCTACCAAAATTCCTTCTATGCAATGGTTAAAGGTACAGGCACTCTGTCCCAGTTTGCATCTGATAACCCTACACCTGCAGCCTCCCTGGCCCCTGGAAAGCCTCTGCTTGGGGAGGAGGGGAGGAAAAAGAGGGGGAAAGTAACCAAGTGGGTAGGTCCTGGCCCTAGGTGGCACAGGGGCCAGGATCAGCATTTCTTCTAACCTCTTGATGTTCTTGTTTCTCCACAGCGCGTTCCAAGAAACCCAGCAAGATCCTCTCCCTCATCACATCCTGCTCCTGGGGGAGCCGGAGGAAGAGGAGCCGAGATCGGAAGTCCCGGAACAAATCCAAGAAACGCTGAGCAGATCAAAAGGGAACCCGAAACCGTCGAGCCTCTTCTCCACCGAACCATAAAAAGAAAACGCGATTGGTTTTAAACGAAGCTTGCCATTTTGGGGGCAGGGGGAGAATGGCTTTACACACCAGGCTAAGGTGGGGATGGGGGCTATGTGAAGTGCGGGTGGAGTCGAAGTCAAGAAGGAGCATCACCTACTTAGGGATCACACCTATACAATCAGCAAAATCAAGTGGAGAACGTTTCCCGGGCTGTGCCACTTCAGGTGGTAAGGGGGTGTAGGCCAGGTGTGTTTCAGTGCTTCCCTTTGCAAAGCAATTTCCTGGTATGTAGGCAAAGTTAAGGAAAAGGTGCCCAGCCTGCCATGCTATTTGGCACAGCTGCCATTTTTCGAGGTGGAGGGAGTGTCCTTTGTTTCACTTATGGAGGAACTTTCAAGCAAGCAACTCCCCAACCTGCCACCAAGAGCACAGCCATGTGGAGAGGTGGAGCAGGCCATCGAGAGTCAAAGTAGGGTTAGTGGCTTGTGTACAGAGGTGGTTTGGACAAATTGTGACCCCCTTCCCCCCATGCAGTTAGGAAAAGTTAGTAGGGAAACAGGGAGAGGGACCAGAGTGTGTGTGAGAAGCTCACACATGAGTAATTGCTAGTTAGACATGGCTCACTGAGAAGCCAAGCAACACCGGGGGGGGGGGGCCCTCCATCCCTCACCCCCTACCAACTTTGGAGCCACTACCGCAACCCTGTGCAGCCTCCTCAGCTAGCCTACCAGCCGCCACTGGAAAACGAGTGAGGAGATGAGGACTGGTACTTCCTTTCTGCTAGTCCTTGCTCCGCTTCTCAGGAACCACAGAAATGGGCAGGATTGGCCCACCTGCACCTGGTGGGGTGCCAGATAGCCCCCCCCCTTGCCCCAGGCGCCACCACCTTTCCTCCTATCCTCCAGATTCAAAAAGGAAGCTGCCTTGTCATGCCACTGCCCTCCTCCCTTTCCTGTCTTCTCTGTTCAAATGAATGAGAGGAGGAGAAGTGCTGGAGACCAGGGGCTGCCCCTCCACTCCCATGGACTCCCTAAGGCAATGCCTCAGTTGGCCTCATGGGTGGGCCAGCCCTGGGAGCAGCAGCTGAGATGCGAAGGGGCCAGCAGTGGCAGCAGCTGAAGCACAGTTGCCAAGGAGCAGCCCCGGAGGCGGCCTGTGCTGCCACTGCAGCAGCAGGTGAGCGAAGTGGAGCATCACTGCCACCGGTGGGGGGGGCAACTATGGGTCAGAGACTCCAGGATTTTTTTAATGGGGGAAGCACAGGAGTGGACCATCAAGGCCTGTCCCAGGCAACCTTCCCTGTAAGCTCAGCTGGAATCAAAGCCCAGCACAGCTGGACAGTGTTGCCAGCACACACTGCTGGCAACTCCATGGCCACAGAGCTTGGCAGTGATGTCATCACCAGTGCTCCAGATGGCGACAGCTGTGCTCTGTGGCCACCGTAGGGCTCTGTGCAGTCAGAAACATAAATGGAGGGAACCTTGGTGCCGGCTGACCAAAGCGCTTGGGCCAGTCGAACGTTTTGTCCAAACCAGTCCAAGAGGTTGGCACAGTAGGGGGTTGAGGGCAAAGGCAATGATGGAGTCAAGCTTAAGAGGAAGTGATTAAAATTCTGCTTACTGTACTCCCATTAGAGGCCGAGAACTTCCATTGGGGAGAGAGGCAATTTCTTTCCAAGGCCTGCAAATGCTTCAGAGAAAGAAGCAAACGGCAGTTTTAGTCAGAAAAAGATGAGACTGACACAGATTGTGGAGGGCACTTGCCAAGGACCTGGGCCTTCAGAATGGTCCACTGCTGACCCCAAGACCATCATGGCCTTCATGTGGTAGTAGAGTTGAGAAAGAACCTTGGTTGAGAAAGACTCTCCATCATCCCTTCCACTCTCCACTCCATCCTCCGATGGCTGCCTGAAACTAGACACCCCCTTTCCAGTTTGCCCACCACTCCTTCCGCACTTTGCCCAAGGACGTGCCCGCAGTCATGGACAGACTAGCCATGCCGTGTGTCCATTGGCTGTCTCCTAATAACAGCATCTGGTTTTCCTGGCCAAGGCTTCCGCAGTCCCGCTATTTACTTCTTGGACGTGCTGTTCTTTCCACCGAACCCCAGGGGGAACATGCGACACGGACAATCGATAGACCTCACTCACACTTTTGGACTGGCCTCTGCTTAATACATCCAGAGGCGCTGAGCCAATGATTAGTAGAGGCCCCTCATTTTCTCTGCTTGGGGCCACCTTCATTAAAGTTCTCGGAGGGATGCCAGGAACATTAGCATTCAGTGCGCGCCATTCACCAAGGTTGCTAGATGGGGTTTACCACTCTGCCAGGGGCCCCGTTAATTATCTCAGGCAGAACCAAGAGGGGCATGTGAACCCCTGGCAAGCCATGAAATTATCACTCAGATGAGATTAAGAAAGGGCAGGAAGTGGGAGGGGGCCTGAAAAGGAGATTTCATAACCGGGGAACTGGAGTGCACTTTATACACCAAAACGGTCTTATCTGGCTATTCAGTGATTAGATGTGTTAAGCAAGAGATCAGTGAGTTTATGAATGGAAAAGAATCTGAAAATCTTTCTCTCTTTATATGTAATTTTTATTTCTCAACGGTGTTCCAAAGTACTGTACAAAAGATTTTCACTCCCTGGGGCGGAGGAAGATAATTACAATTGGTCTTCCAACTACTCAAAGAAACCTCCAGCCTAATAGCCAGAACAAGACAAGCTATCTGGGCTCTGACCCTCTTCTAGCCTGAGGGAGTATTGCAGATGCCCATTGGCATCAAGAGCCAAGTCCAGTCACCTGAACCTGTCCTGGACCAACACTGCAGCATCGTTCCAGATGCTGGTCCCCCAGGGGCTGTGCAGCCTCCCTGTGCTGAGTCAGAGCGCTCCTCCAGAAACACTGTGACATCTTACCCGCAGGAGCAGGGGTGTAGCTGAAGATGTGTGGGGGGTGCAATTGCACTGGGCAACAAGGTTTAGGGGGGGCAACAAGCTGAGCTTGACACTAGGGGCCAAAATTGTGAAAACCTTGGTTTGTACAAATAATACCACCATCATTGGAAAGGCAATTTAATGCAGAATGCAATGAAACAAACCAAAGTGCGATATCTGTACTATATTGAAAGGTGTAGCCAAAACCCCAGAAAACGGAAATACGAGTGTCATGTAAAAATTGCAGTTTGTTAAGATCGCAATTTGTAGGGATAATACTGTCTTGTTATGCAATGGGGAATTTCATGCAGAATTCAGTGAAACAAATTGGAGTGTAATCATTCTATCAAAAGTTATGGCCAAAAAACCTGTGAAAACAAGAATACAACTCTGACATCACTGCCTGTTGTGATGTCACTTCCAGGGCAACATTTTGCCCTCTGCACCAGGCTGCACTTTCATTCGCTACACCACTTATCAGGAGCCCTTTTTCACAATGACTCATACTGCCCACTTCCCCAAATTGTAGGACGTCCCAGAGGCAGGCTTTCATAGCCACTATTCCTTGGTGAGGACTGAAGAATTGTGGTCTTTTGTGTTTATATTTACAAATATGCAAACCAGGCCTGGGAAACAGCAGGGGGTGGTGCTGAGAACAGCAGGCACCCAGACAGGCAATGGTGGTCTTTTAAAACGCCCTCGGTTCCTGCAGATGGCAGTTTTGGACCATGTTTCCAAAGGGTATTTTTGCCTTGCAGAGGCGCTTCTTGCAACAAACTCCTACAGAGTGCATGAATATCATGTGCTCACACTTGAACGCCATTACAATGTTCTGATGTGGCAGAAAAGGAATAGACATTTACTAGGAGCCGTCTCCTCAATTGGCCCATGCTATTTTCCTCTAAGCTGTGTATTCAAGAAAAAAAGTAATATGTTTTACACATTACCCCCCCCCCCGCTGCCCCCATCTACTGCTTTAGTCTGGGGTAGAGGGAACATTGGCAGAGATATAACAAAGGTGGAGCTTGAGGGGCAGCCGCCCCAGGGCACTACACCAAGGGGGGAGCCATTTTCCTACGGACCCACTTTAAAAATGTTAACAAGTAAAGAAAAAAGCCCCAGATGGCTTCCCCTACTGTTGCACAGCACAACTGCTGAATTGGGGGGGCTCTCCGGGCAGTTTTCTGATGTCCCTGCTGCCTTTTCTGGGTTGCATCGATGACCCTCCCTTTGCCCAGGGGCGCTGCATGTACTTCCTTGCCCCAGGTGCTTTGTCATCTAGTTACACTTCTGAACATTGGTATTATAGGTATTTTAGCCCTTATCCGGATATCCAAAATTCAGACTATTCCAAAATCCAGTTTTTGTCCAAGACTTTTTTTTTTATTATGTAGTGTGAACACTAGAAGGTCTTTGCTCATTTTCATGGACAGTGCAGGTGCAAACTGTATGTTCTGCTGTGTTGAAAAATATCATTATATGTATACAGTTATTCCAAAATCCAGACAAATCTGAAATTCAGACACCTTCCCATCCCAAGAAGTCTGGAGTAAAGGATACTCAACCTGTACTTCCTTCCATTTGTGGATCAAACACATCTGCAGCCACTCTGGGGAGCTTGTCAGTAAAGATGCCTGGCCTTGCCATCCCTGATAACTTTTTCCATTTCTTAGAACCCACAGCTGGACAAAATGAAGTTCCATATTAACTCGGAACCCTACAGCTTTAAACACTCCATGGGTGATACAATTCTTTAAAACTGAGGCTCAAAGTGTGGGTATGAATTTTGAAGTTTAACCGTTCCGGACCAAATGCCTGGAGGGAGACTCGTGTCAAAACTTTTAATGAAGTGGGTCTGGTAGTAGGACTTTTGTCTCCTGGTCCAGTTAGGCACCATCAGAACAGGTTCAGGCCACTGCAACCCAGTCTGGTTATGCTGATCTTACTCAGGACAGCTTGTGTAACGTGTGTATGACTTCGGTTTGGGGAGATGAGTAAAGAAAGATCAGTAGGGAAAGGGGGAGCTAGAAGATTATATTTCAGTGAGTTGGCTCAGATTATAGTTACTGAACTCCCCACCCCGAGTGTTTGCACTGGGAATGTGCTCCCCTCACCTCCTGGCATACCAGGGACTTCCTTACTCTTATGTAGCAGAAGTCCTGCATTTCTGCTCCTCCTCAACTACACTCACGCATGTGAGATGCATCACTGTGTCTCATCAGTACACATATTTTGTCCACCTTAAGACTTTTTTTT